>JXCR01129184.1:24126-91047 GCA_002079205.1 Phalaenopsis hybrid cultivar
GAGTAAATCCCAAAAGAGTAGCTAGTATCCATGATTCTGATGCAATATCTATGTTAGCTTCGCAGATTGCTGCAATATCAAAGATTAAAAGAGTAGCTAGTATCCATGATTCTAATGCAATATCTATGTTAGCTTCACAGATTGCTGCAATATCAAAGAAATTAGATGTGGGATGAATTATTCTCCAACACCTCTTGTGATGGAAGAGAATTCATCTGGGCAATTTGTGGATTTGAATAATTCTCCAACACCTCTTATAATGGAAGAGAATTCATCTGGGCAATTTGTGGATGTTCAACCTTCATATGAAACTTTAAATGCTATTAATAGACCCAACAACCCTTATTTGAACTATTATAACCCAGGTTGGAAGAAGCATCCAAATTTTAATTGGAATAACAATTCTTCTACAAATCAACAATGGACAAACAACCCAGTGAACCCATTAGGAAATTCATCCAACCAAGGAACTGTTAACTATAAACCTTCATATCCTTCTTGATTTAATAGTAACACTCAAATAAAGGATAAGAAGTTGTCTATGGAAGAGCTGTTATTAAACATGGGTCAACAATTGCAGAATCATGGAAATCAATTACAAATTTAAAGAAATCAATTAAAAAATCAAGGAACTGGTATTAAGAATATTGAAAATCAATTAGCGCATATCACTACTGTGCTTAGTAACCGAACGTTGGGAAATTTTCTTAGTACTGTGGAACCAAATCCTAAAGATCAAGAAAAATAACAGATAAAAGTGATACAATTACGAAGTGGAAAAGAATAAGAAACAAGAGTGCAAAAAGAAACAGAAACTGAAAAAGAGAAAGTGGATACCAAAAAAGAAAGGATCATGAATACCAAGAATTAGAATATCCACTTACACTAATGAAAATTATTGTGGAGAAACCTCCACCACCGTTTCCTCAAAGATTCAAGCAACATAAACAGAATAAACAATTTTCCAAATTTTTAGAAATTCTTAAGAAGTTAACGAGAAATATTCCCTTCGTAGAAACTTTAGAGCAAATGCCATTTGCCCAAATATGTGAAGTTTATGAAAGATATTCTAAAAAAGAAAATGAAGTTCACGGATAACGAAACTGTTGCACTTAGCAAAGAGTGTAGTGCAATTATTGAGAAAAAGCTTCCTGAAAAATTAAAAGATCCTTGCAGTTTCACTATACCGTGTGCTATCGGTGAAAAATTTTATGGAAGAGCTTTATGTGATTTGATAGTTTCACTATACCGTGTGCTATCGGTGAAAAATTCTATGGAAGAGCTTTATGTGATTTGGGATCCTGGAAGTTTCACTATACCGTGTGCTATCGGTGAAAAATTCTATGGAAGAGCTTTATGTGATTTGGGAGACAACATTAATCTTATGTCTCTATCGATTTTCAAAAGATTAGGATTAGGAGAAGTCTCACCTACTTCTGTAACTCTTCAGTACCGGTGAAAAATTTTATGGAAGAGCTTTATGTGATTTGGGAGCCAGCATTAATCTTATGCCTCCTAGAATTAGGAGAAGTCTCACCTACTTCTGTAACTCTTCAGTTAGCGGATCGTACAATTACATATTCTAAAGGAGTTATAAAAGATGTGTTAGTAAAAGTTGATAAATTTATCTTTCCTGTGGATTTCATTGTTTTAGATATGGAGGAAGATAAAGAAATACCTATCATTTTAGGGAGACCATTTTAGCTACTGGAAAAGCTATGATAGATGTTTAAAAAGGAGAATTAACTATGAGAGTTAATGATCAAGAAGTGACTTTTAACATTGCAAAATCTATGAAATACCCTGTTGTTGAAAGATAATGAATGTTTCCGCATAGACATTAGTGAACATCTATTAAATGAACATTTTAAAGAATATTTTGAAGAGAAAGAACAATTTGAAGACTGTTAGATACATTGAAAAGATATAAGAAAACTTTTGGTTGGACCTTAGCTGATATTAAAGAACCAGTCCTTCAATCTATATGCACAAAATTATATTAGATGAACAAAATAAACCAAGAGTTGATCCGCAAAGGAGATTAAAACCAATGATGAAAGAAGTAGTTAGGAAGGAAATTTTGAAATGGTTAGACACTGGAATTATATATCCTATTTCAGGTAGTGCATGGGTAAGTCCAATTCATTGTGTTCCTAAGAAAGGAGACGTGACTGTTGAGAAAAAAAAAATAATGAATTAATACCTATCACACAAGTTACTGGGGGCGTATTTGCATAGATTATAGAAAATTAAACACTACCAGTAGGAAAGATCACTTCCCTTTACCCTTCTTAGACCAAATAGTAGAAGATCACTTCCCTTTACCCTTTTTAGACCAAATAGTAGATCGATTGCTGGGCATAAATATTTTTGTTTTTTAGATGGATATACAGGTTACCATCAAATTTCTATTGCTTCTGAGCATCAAGAAAAGACAACATTTACTAGTCCTTTTGGAACTTTTGCTTTTTGAAGAATGCTTTTTGAATTATGTAACGCACCTGCATCATTCCAGAGATTTATGATGTCTATATTTAGTAAGTTAATTGATGATGGATTATAAGTATTTATGGATGATTTCTTTGTATTTGGAACATCATTTGATGTATGTTGAAATTACATTGAAAAAGTTTTGGGGTTATGCGAAAGAACTAATTTGGTTCTAAATTGGGAGAAATGTCAATTTATGGTTGCAGGAGATGTTAGGCCATAAAATTTTGGAAGATGGTATGGAAGCAGACCCTGCAAAAATTCAAGTTATATCTAAACTAACACCTCCTACGAATGTAAGAGAGGTTAGGAGTTTTCTTGGACATGTTGGTTTTTACAGGCGTTTTATTAAAGATTTTTCAAAAATTACTAAACCTCTGTGCCAACTTTCAGAGAATGACAAGAAATTTAAATTTAATGAAAGATCTTTAAATGCCTTTGAGTTATTAAAGGAAAAATTAATCACAACCTCTATTATAGTTTCACTTAATTGGGAGAAACCATTTGAATTGATGTGTGATGCTAGTGATTATACTATTGGAGCTGTCCTTCGACAAAGGTATGAAAAGCTTTTTAAAGTTATATACTACGCTAGTAAAACTCGTAATGATGCACAAATTAATTATATTTTCACTGAAAAAGAGTTAATTGTCATTGTGTATGCTTTGGACAAATTTAGATCTTATTTAATTGGAGCTAAATGTGTTGTGGATATTGATCACTATACTATTAAATATCTAATGCAAAAGAAGGATGCCAAACCAAGGTTGATTAGATGAATACTTTTGATGCAAGAATTTGATCTTGTGGTTATTGATAGAAAGGGAACTGATAAGATGGATACTATTGATGCAAGAATTTGATCTTGTGGTTATTGATAGAAAGGGAACTGATAATCTATTGATGCAAGAATTTGATTTTGTGGTTATTGATAGAAAGGGAACTGATAATCAAATTGCTGATTAGAAGATTAGAAAATCATGAATTATCGGACACCGACAATGAAATTACAGTCAGTTTCCCTGATGAACAACTTTATAATATTAATGAGTGGAAAATACCATCGTATGTTGATATTGTTAACTATATTATAAGTGATATTTTGCCACCTATGCTAACACTGAAACAACAAGGAAATTCATTCATGATGCGAAGGAATATTTTTGGGATGAGCCTTAATTATATAAACAATGTAAGGATTTTATTTTGAGGAAATGTGTACCTTATGAAGAAACTAAGCTAATCATTTAGAAATGTCATGATTCTGAATTTGGAGGACATTTTTGGATTGATAAAACTGCTTATAAAATTTTACAAGCTGGATTTTATTGGCCTACTATCTTTAAAGATGTTTATAGATACATAAAAACTTGTGATCGATGTCAACGAGTGGGCAATATATCTAAAAGAAATGAAATGCCTCTGAATTTCATGTTGGAAGTTGAGATCTTTGATGTTCTTTGATGTTTGGGGATTATATTTCATGGGACTATTTATTCCTTTATTTGGGAACTTATATCTATTAATTGCAGTAGAATATGTTTCAAAGTGGACTTAAGCACAAGATTTATCTCGTTGTGAAGCTAAAACTGTTTCAAGGTTTTTAATGAAAAATATTTTCACTAGATATGGAATGCCTAGAATTGTTATCACTAACGGAGGATCCCATTTTAGGAATAAATACATTCAGAGATTGGCAGAAAAATTTAATATTATTCATAGAATCTCTACTGCCTATTACCCTCAAACCAGTGGGTTAGCTGAAGTTTCTAATAGAGAGATTAAACAAATACTTGGAAGATTATAAACTCTAGTAGAATAGATTGGTCCACTAGATTGGATACTGCATTATGGGCTTACAGGACTTTCACACTCAAACTAGTGGGTTAGCTGAAGTTTCTAATAGAGAGATTAAACAAATACTTGAGAAGACTCACTTAGTAGAGTAGATTGGTCCGCTAGACTGGATACAACATTATGGGCTTACAAGACTACTTATAAAACTTCTATTGAAATGACTCCTTATAGACTAATTTTTGGAAAGACTTGTCACTTACCAGTAGAATTGGAGCATAAAGCATATTGGGCGATTAAAGAATTCAATTACAATTTGAAAGATACTCGTAAGAAGAGATTGTTATAATTAAATGAATTGGAAGAATCAAGAAATAAATCTTATTATAACAACAAAATTTATAAGGAGAGACTAAAGTTATGGCATGATCGGAAGATTAATCAGAAGAACTTTGAACAAGGATAAGAAGTTTTGCTTTACAATACTAGACTGAAGTTATTTCCTGGGAAATTGAAGTCTCGTTGGTTAGGACCCTTTATTGTGACTCAAGTTTATACTTACGGAGCTGTTGAAATTGAAGATTAGAAGACTGGAAATAGATTTAAAGTAAATGGATACAGATTAAAACCATATTTTGAGGGTAAAAGACCAAATTTTAAAGAGATTTTAATGATCAATCAATTTGAATGACACCTGAATAGGTCGGGCTGACGACGTTAAACTAAGCGCTTTATGGGAGGCAACCCATATTTATCTTTACATTTATTGTGATCATAGTAATTTTTTTCTGAAATTATCGTTAGTTTGTGGTAATATTGAGCTCTACTACTATTATTTACCCTTGAAACATCATAAAAATTGGATCCATAGAGAAAAATTAGGACGTATTCGGACGAGAGAGAAACTATGTAATTTTTGCCTAGGGCGCCGACGGTGCCCTCGACGTCGCTGACGGTGGGTTTTTCTTGAGAGTCCAGGCAAAATAAATACAAAAGGCTTGCCGACGGTGCCCTCGACCCTGTCGATGGCGAGACCGGCAAGATGACAGTTTTTAAAGTTTAAATGGCAATTTTTGGCGGTTTTTGGGTGGGAGTTACCCTTTGAAACTCCAAAATTTGATTCCTAAGTTCATATTTCCCCCAAAAACGAAGTGAAACTCCACCAATTCCATTCCTATGGCATTCAATTCCTTTAATAATCCTAGAATGCGAGTGTTCAATTGGCGAAAGTTTATTAGTGCGGAAGCGCAGCGAATCTTCAACAAGGTACTGATGAAGAAAAGATTGATCAAGGAATGAGGATTTGTAAATCACAGATTGAATAATTCCTCTATGGTAATTAAAGAGATGATAGTGCGGCGAAGATGGGAAGTGTTGTGCTATACTACCGTCGCCGTGGTTGTTCCTGTGGTAAAGGAATTTTATGCAAATTTTCATGGAATCAACCATGGAGTCGTTTATGTGCGAGGTAGATGGATAACTTTCACTCGTGCATGGATCAACAAATTATACATGATCGAGAACGTTCCTGTTTGCCGCTATTCTAACTTCGCCCCAACAAGAAACCAGATGAATGAGATTTACCAATATTTAATAGACGAAACTGAAGACTGGGAAATGAAAGAAAACGGGTATGTTAGTTTTTTCTGTGACACTCCTAAATCTTGTTTCAAAACACTGACACTTCTTCATTTCTGCAAAACTGTTACCAACAATGAAGATTGGTAAAGTTTCTAAAGAAAGTGCTATTCTGAATTACTACATTCAAAGGGGACTGTCGATCGATATTGGATCAATAATTGTGAGTCAGTTTTAGGCCTGATCGTTCATGGATCAACTTATGGGCTTGGACACCCTTCCACAATTTTCTCACTCTACAGTCAGTTCCATGTATCCTATGAATATTGGGAAAAGGTACTTCTACCTTGGAAGCCTTTGGACCCAACTGAGAGATTCCTAGCTTTTGAAGATGAAAATGACATGACTATTATGGTAGGTCAAGCATCTTAGACTTTACTGCCAGTTCAAACCTTAGTTCCTTACAAGACTCTGGTGATCCTGCGCAGAATCAACAAATTGGAGAAGGAGGTACAAAATGTCATGAATGCAATTAATAATATCTCTGATTTCTTCGATCATCTAGATTGGAAGATGAAATAATATTTTTCTCACTTTGGACATTTAAAAGATAGTTTGATAAGGCTGATGAAGAGGATGAAATCAGTAGAAGAGGATTTTACTGAAGAATTTACATACGGTCCCTTCTACAACCTCTTGGTTTGTGTACAATCAATGGGTGATCTCATAGGAGAATCTAGTACTGAAACTGATGAATAATAGATTTATATTGCTACATGTCTCTATGTATGAAATTTGATTTGAATTTTACATTTGCTTTGCTTTAGAATTATGCTTTTTGATCTATGTATAGTTGAGACTAAGCATAGGATGTTTTGTTTTCTGCGGTTTGAGTTTTGTGGCTTGGATTGTGACGCTGAATTAGTGTATTGAGGTTGAGAAAATACCAAACTTAGGTGTGTTATGTAACACATATTGTACCCCTTAGAATTTATATATAAATATGATGTTTTGTGTTATGAAAGTATAGTTGTGATAAGTACATCATTTAATCACTTAAAATTATGTCTATAATAATTGAACGGATGTCATTGAGGCTTGAAATTGATCAAAATCACAGAAATCCAGAAACTGAACCAAATCAATAAAGCCCGCCGACGGCGCCCTCTACGCCGCCGACAACGAATTTTTCCCGAGAGTTATGTTCAAATTTCAATAGAACGCGCTGACATCGCTGAACACCCCACTGACGTCAAGCTCACAAAAAAAACACCTTTAACTATGATTTTGATCAGTCAACCGCCACTATTCATCATCCCCTTCCTCCTAAAAACGCGATTTTTGACCTAGGGCTTGAGAGATCTTAGATTTGGGGCAACTGCAAGGCTTTTTGACACCAGATTTGATCATTTCTAGGTAAGAGCTTTACTCCAAACTAAAAATATTTGATTTTTACCATGAATTTCTTCCACATTGAGGAGATCCAAAAAATTTGAGAATGTGAAGAAAATATTGGGGGAAGAAATTCATGGAACATAGTGTTGAACTCTTAGACTTACTTTTGGAAGCCATTATTTGCATATTTGAAGTTTATTTTGGAATTTTTTTATAATTGTGATTTGATTGAAATGGCTCCACGACAAAAGGGAAGACTTGAGTTCATCGAGTCTCGCTTCGTCAATGAGAAGGCTCAATCAAGATTTACTTCTGTATTTGAAGGAAAGAAATGCATACAAGATCAAGTTTTTGAAAGTCCGGGAGGAGAAATTGAATGAGTTATTACCGAGCAGAGGTGGAAAAACTTCTGTTACACCACTAATAAAGCCGCTGCAAATATCGTCAAGGAATTCTATGCCAACGTATTCTATTCTGAAGACGGAATCGTTCAAGTGCGGGGATTTCCTATTGAATTTAATGCTGCCCGCATTAACACCTTTTACGAAGTCTGAGACTCTTATAGCTGCCATTATGAATCCTTCAGTAATATGGAAGACTCCATGAATGATGTGATCAACTTTCTCACTGATGGGAAAGGAACGTGGAAGATTAAGCAACGAGAAAGGGTAAATTTTTTTGCTTCCATGTTGAATGCCACATCTAAAGCGTGACACTATTTTATTTCCTCTACTAAATTTTCTGCTTCTATGTTGAATGCCACCTCTAAGGCGTGGCACTATTTTTTATATCCTCTACTCTATTACTGACTTATCACCATAGTGAGGTAACTAGAGATAGAGCTATTCTGAATTTCTGTATTTAGAATAACATAAATATAAATGTGGGGAGAACTATTTTTAAGATTATATTGACTATGACAAGGAGTGAAATAAGTGGAGGTCTAGGACATCCTGACCTTATTTATGCACTTTACCAACTTTCTGGAGTGGAAGGTGGAGGTGATGAGGAGTGGGTTTACCCTATGAAACCCATTAGTAAAGCTAATTTAAAAACTTATGAATCCCATGAGAAATGGAGAACTTGAAGTAGGAGTCAAGAGCCTTCTACTAGTAGAGATGTCCCCTCTACAAGTTATGACCTTCCGCCTTGGGAGTATAAGTCAAGAACCTTCTACTAGTAGAGATATCCCCTCTACTAGTTATGATCTTCCTTCCTCTAGGAAGTAGGAGTTTAGAATCTTCTACTAGTAGAGATGTCCCCTCTATAAGTTATGACCTTCCACATTCTAGTTCCCCTACTCTGACTAATTTAATGAATGAGTTGTCATTGCAGTGGAAGAGCATGTAATTAATAAATAAAAGGATTGGAGGTTTAGAACGTTGACATTATTATGATAGTGAGAACCTTCAAAGGCATTCAAATTTTGAGGTAGCTTATTACGAAGCTCAGGCCCGACACTACAGAGGTTAGCCTGATGTTACTTTCCCTGAGTGCCCCCCGATATACTCAATATCGACTCAATCCACCTGCTGATCAAGGAGACAAGGACATAGTTTTGGATTTTGATATGTGATAGTAATTGATGTACTTGTACTTATACCTTTATTTTTGTGATCTTTTGTAATAGAAATGGATGTTTGTGTGTATTTGTACTTTTATTTTTATTCTTATGTTGCACTTGGACAATTTTTTATTTTTGTTTTAAAGTTAGTGTGGTAGTTAAATTTGTATGTGTAGTACAATAGATGTTGAGTAGTATTTTGTAATGTAATGTGATCTTTATTTTGCATTTTAATTATAATTGTTTTGTTTAGTATTGTGGTTGTGTTAGGAAATATTTTGCTTGTTTAATTTATTAGTTTTACACTTATTTCAAAATTTCATTAACCAACAATTTCTCTAATGATTTATATGTGTAGAAAGCTCCTAATGTTACAAACGAGGTGAAATAGAAATTTTGAGAAGGACTGCAAAAATTTCAGAATGATGAAAATGCCTAAAATACTAAGGTATGAGTTATATTTAGAGTTTTTCTTTCCACCTGTATCATTTTATATTGCAAAATTTAAGTTTGGGGGAGGGAAGAAAAAGATTAATGTTTAGATGTCCTCTATTTAATTATTTTCAAAAATTATTTATATGATTTTACGTAGTGAATTTAATTCAGGTAACTAAAATTTGTAGCTATTTAAATATTATGGTATATTTTAATAAATATTTTTGTAATGAAAATTAATTTTATAACTTAAGATATATAGTATAAGAGAATAAGATTATAGTTAACTACTTAAAGTAAAGGAAACTATATTTTGAAGTATTAAAAATCTGGAAATTCATTTGAGAAGAAAAGATTGGGGCTCAATGATGTAAAAATTATGAAATATTTATAATGTGAGGGAATGCTTTGAGTTTCAAATTTAGGGAAAGAAAGGTGATGTTCAAAATCATTAAAGGCTATCCAGATATAGTAATCCTCACTTGAAGAAGGAAAAAGAAAGATTTGACAACAATCCCTGAAAAGAAAAGATAAATATATAGGATTGAAAACAATCCAAATGAAAAAGAGAAAATAAAGGAAATAAAAAAATAAAAAATAAAAAAAATATGGAAGTGAGGAGAAGCTTGAGGATATGCCTAATCAAAAAATTGGCTTCACTAGACCTACCTAAAGGGAAAACCTAAATACATTCCTGAACTTATATTTATGGAATGCATCTTTTCTAAAGGGAAAACCTAATTACATTCCTGAACTTATATTTATGGATGCATCTTTATGAAGTTCCTATCATTTGAATATTCTAAGTGACTTAATATTGCAACATATAGTCATGAAAACCTAAATACATTCCTGAACTTATATTTATGGATTAGATCTTTTACTAGTAGTGTTCTCATGAGTTTTATCCTTTGAAATATTCCAAGTGATTTAATAATGCAACATATAGTCATTCTTGAAATGAATAGAAGACTAGAACTCTTAAACTTGATGACTAAATAATCTTGTAGCTACAGAGTTAATTTAATTACTTGAATTATTTAAAAAATTATCACTATGTTATTTATCTAAATCAAACTTATAGTATTTCTAAATTAAAACTTTACTACAATAGATCATAACTTTTATATAGTACCAAAATTACTTGAGGACAAGTAATAGTTAAGTTTGGGGGATTTTGACCAAAGGAAAATATGTTAAGATTTTCATACCTATTTTATATTATTTTTTATGATATTGCACTTTAAAGAAAGGTATTTTTGATGTTTTGTTGCAGGAATGATGAATTAGGGTCATTAGAGCAAAATGATGCAAAAAGGAGGGAATTTGGAGCAAAAATGTCCAAAAAGTGAAGATTTGAACTAGGACGCCGACGGCGAGCCCAACGCGCTGACGGTGAGATTTACCCAAGACTCCAGAATTAATTCACTTAGAAGACCCGCTGACGGCTCCCTCGAGCCGCCGACGGCAAGCTCGACGGTTATGCCCAACTAGGCATAGGATGAGGACAAATTTTAGAGGGGTGCTTAGGCAACTCTTGGAAAAGCTCATCCACATCATTTAAGAGAAGACTTTGGCCAAAAATATTGAGGGAGAGACTCAAAATTGAAGTGTGAAAAAAGTTTAGAGAGTCTAAATTGTGAAGAATTCTTCGAGAGATTATAAGAGTGGAGGGAAAGTGAGAGATTTCTTCCTCCTTGCCGCTTCAAAGAGGAATTCTGTGTAGAAAGGAAGAGATTCAGAGGAACTTTGAGGTGTTTTCTTTGGGAGAAATTAGAGATAAGTTTATTTATTATTGTAGTATGTATGACTTTGATTTTATATACAAATTTCGAGTTTTTTTGTGTTTTCCCCATGAGATTTGAGTAGTTTTCTCTGTCTTTCTCATTGTCTTGAGATTTTTGAAATGGTGAGTTGAATTGGTGAAGCCATGAAATTGTTTAAGAAATTGTGATGATCTTTTCACTTCGACCTTAATTTACCTTCAATCTAGCCAATTCATTTGTTAAAATATGTTGAGTTTACAACTAAAGTGAAGATTACATACAAGATTCAGGGAGGTTAAAGCCCTTGGAAGTTGGGTGCAAATAAATTGGGAAATAAAATTATTAGGCGTAGAATTGGAAATTTTAGAGTGACAGACTAAAATCCCCAATTCGGTCCTATCCTTAGGGTGCTAAAGTGTAGATGTTAGCCCTCAGGCAAGGGGAAAATGAGAGCTCTGAAGTGAGAGCCGGTATCCTCCCAGCCTAGCTAGAGATTCAGTAAACAAGCATAGGATTAGTCAATGTTCTTTATGCCTAGACCAAAGGGTAAAGAAAAGGCATGCTCCTATTTGGCACAATCCAATTTAAACTAATTCACTTTATCCATTCACTTTAATTTCTTGACAAGGAGAAGGATGTTTTCTTATATATTGAACATTACATTAAAAACCTCATTAGTATAATTAGTTATTTAAGAGTTATTAAAAATTACATATTTATTTTAATTTTCTATTAGTGACAGATAAACAAATTGAACTTCGTTGTTGCAATTAAAGTATTGCTTTTCTAAAGAACCTTCATTGGTATAATTAGTTATTTAAGAGTTATTAAAATTACATATTTATTTCAATTGCCTTCTTCATTAGTATCATTAGTTATTTAATAGTTATTAAAATTACATAATTATTTCAATTGCCTAATAGATGACAGATAAGCAATTTGAATTATATTGTTGTGATTAAGTGTTGATTTTCTAAAATCTTAGTTCATAGATAAGCAATTTGAATTATATTGTTGTGATTAAGTATTGCTTTTCTAAAATCTTAGTTTGTAGTCATAAGCAAATTGAATTCCATTGTTGCGATTAAGTATTGCTTTTTCTAAAATCTTAGTTTGTAGTTCTAACAAATTGAATTCCATTATTACAATTGAGTATTGCTTTTTCTAAAATTTTAGTTCGTAGTTCTAATATTACTCCCTATGAGATTGATATCTAGAACTCCATTAGAGCCCTATATTACTTGAGCACGTATACTTGCGTTGATAAGTGTGACTTTACAATTATTGAATATTTTATACATCCATCTTTTGCGATATGTATACTTGCGTTGATAAGTGTGACTTTACAATTATTGAATATTTATTATGTCCATATTTATCGTATACTTGCATTGATAAGTGTGACTTTACCATTATTGAATATTTTATATATACATCTTTATCCGTATACTTGCATTGATAAGTGTGACTTTACCATTATTGAATATTTTATATATACATCTTTATCGAATCTATAATTGTTATTAAGTTTTTGGTGCAGTTGCTGAGGAATTAAATCTTTTAGCAGCACGTATACTTGCATTGATAAGTGTGACTTTACCATTATTGAATATTTTATATATACATCTTTATCGAATCTATAACCATTATTAAGTTTTGGTGTCGTTGCTGAGGAATTAAATCTTTTAGCAGCAGTATTAAATAGTTATATTTTTACGATACGTATACTTGCGTTGATAAGTGTGATTTTACAATTATTGAATATTTTATACATCCATCTTTATCGAATCTATAACTGTTATTAAGTTTGTTGATAAGTGTGACTTCACAATTATTGAATATTTTATACATACATCTTTATCGAATCTATAACTGTTATTAAGTTTTTGATATTAAATACTTGTATTTTTAAGCATATATAATTTTAGCAGCAGTATTAAATACTTATATTTTTAAGCATATATAAAGTCACTGTCAATACACCTAAAATATATAGTGTTTTTATACACAATTTTATAACTATTTTTGAGATATTGCGCTTTAATGGAAGGTATTTGTGTGTTTTTCTTTCACGTACAAGTAAAAATGTGAGAAATGCAAAAAGGAGTGAAAAATGATAAAATTTGGAGCAAAAATGCAAAAATAGTGCAAAAGTGTTTTGGCGACTAAGCGTCAGATCTGGCGCTTAAGCGCTGGTGAAATACAGAAGGCCTCGCCTAAGCGCTAAAGGCCCTGCACTTAAGCGATAGAGGCAATTATTTGACGAGTTAATTTATTTTGCCAAATTTTGAAGAGACATTTTAGGCAACTCTTAGCAAAAGAGGGTTGTTATGACTAGCAGAAACAAATATATAGTTAAAATACTTGTGAAAGGATGCATCCCTTGGAAAATACATCAAATTATGACACATTTAGAAGAGATACCAAGACACCTCTTGAAAAATTTTAAAAGAAGGAAATTGAGAGAAAAATGGGGGGAGTTTTGAGAAGTACTTGAAATAGTTCGTTGAGGAACTTTTGTAGAGATTTTTCAGGTACCACAAATTTACTTTATCCTTTTTTTGTTTTATTGTGAGAGTTAAGAGTGTTGTAAGAGAGAAGAGATTCAAAGGAACTTCAAGAGTTTGGTGGAGGTTTGAGATTAAAGTGTTGTAAAAGAGAAGAGATTCAAAGGAACTTCAAGAGTTTGGTGGAGGATTTGAGATAAATTTTCATCTTTATTTTCAAACTACTTTTAGTTTTAATTGAGACTTCTTATTGGTTTGATAATGATCTTTACTTTTAAACTAATGTGTGGTTTTTATTTCTCCATGGATTCTGAGTAGTTTTCTTTATCTTTCTCCTTAGAATGATAAGTAATTAAAATGTTGGATGGAAGTTGTGGAGAGTATTAATCTTTAATGTTGGAAGCAGTTGTGATGATTTAATTTCATGTACTTCATTTACTTCTTGATCTGGCCCATCTAGATATTAAAATTTGTTGATAGAACATGTAAGAACCTAGCTGGTATTGTCCCAATCAATAATTGGAAAGAATCAAATGAGGTTGTATGAATGAGAATGTAATTCATTTGATTTAGTCAAAATAAATAGGGAAATAATCTTTGAAGGGTGTAGAGTTCGACTTTAGAGTGACAAGCTAAAGCCCCTAACTTGGTTTATTATTTTAGGTTTTGATACGAGATGTTAGCCCCCAGGTAAAGGGAATCGAGGGAACTCTAGAGTGAGAGCTGGTATCTTCCCTGCATAGCTAGTCTTCAGAGCTATTCAAAATTTAAATTAGCCAATTTCTTTATAGCATCTCTAGTAAGGGTAAAGAATATTATTGCTCCTTTTGGCACAACACAATTTGAATACTTCCACAACATAATTTGAATAATTCATGATAAGGAGAAAGATATTTCATATTCAGTGCTTTTCTTTTACATAAACTCAAATTATATTTAGAATTTGTTTCTGTTCTATCAAAATATCAAAAATACTGAAAAGAATTTAGATTTAATCACTCTAAGAAAATCTATAGTATAAGTAATTGTCTTTTTGAAATATAAATTTTGTTATTTAACATTACATATTGTGAATTCTCTTTGTGGGTTCGAAATTCGGAACTAAATCAGAAAGTCCTATTTTACTTGATAATGTATGTATACTTGAGTAGTATCCCAATATATATTAAGTTAAAAAGTTAAATTCTTATTTTCTCCAAGATCAAGTTTTTGGTACTGTTGCAAAGTAAGGAAAGATAAGTGAAAAATATAGTCAAATACATTGTTATACTATTGCATATAAATAGTCGGGATCAAGTTTTTGGCTCCATTGCTGGGGAGATTGATTAAAAGCAAATTTTTATTTGATAAAGTCTTATTTAAACTTTAAGAGTTATTGTAGGAATATCTTATTACAGTATTTTATTTTTGTATTTTTGTTTTATTTTATTTTATTTTATTTTATTTTATTTTATTTTAGTGTATGCGTAGTGCAGGTTCTGAAGTACTAGTGCCCTACAATTCTAAATTAGAGAGATATGTTAAGAAAATCATAAAAAGCAAAAAGAATTAAAAATTTTGAAAAAGCTAAAAAAATTACAGAAATGACAAACCAAAATGATCAAAATGCTGAAATTCATCAAGAATTTAATCTGTTCGAGATTATGCCAACCCTACGGTAGATGAACTTCATTGTAGTATTCAAAACCTACTGTAGTGGTTAATTCATTTTAAATTAAACCTGTTATTATCCAAATGGTATCAAATAATAAGTTTGGGGGATCACCAACTAAAGATTAAAATTTACATCTTGCCAATTTTCTACAATTGTATGCTACATTTAAATATGATGGCTTATTAGATTATGCCAAAAGACTTAAGTTATTTCCTTTCTCACTGAGGGATAAAACTAAGATGTGTTTGAATTTGTTAACACCTGGATCTATTAGAACTTGGGGTGATTTAGCACAAAAATTCCTTGCTAAATATTTTCCACATACAAAAACTGCGAAGCTTAGAAATGATATTACATCTTTTAATCAGTTTGAAGGGGAATCTATCTGCTGGGAAGCTTAGAAATGATATTACATCTTTTAATCAGTTTGAAGGGGAATCTATTTATGAAGTTGTAAGCTTAGAAAATGATATTACATCTTTTAATCAGTTTGAAGGGGAATCTATTTATAAAGCATGAGAAAGATTTAAAGGGTATCACATCTTTTAATCAGTTTGAAGAAGAATCTATTTATGAAGCGTGGGAATGATTTAAAGAACTCTTAAGAAAGTGTCCACACCATGCTATACTAGTTTGGTTAATAAGTCAAACTTTTTATAATGGATTAGCTAGATCTCTCAGATTTATTATTGATGCCGCTGTCGGTGGTTCATTGATGTCAAAACCATTTCATGACACTTATGCTTTAATTGAAGAAATGGCTACCTCTAAGTTTTAACAGTAATCCACAATTTAAGGAGAAGAAGTTGTCTATAGAAGAAGTGGTGTTATAAATGGAAAATGAGTTACAAAGTCAAGGAGATAAAATTAGAAATATTGAGAATCAACTTGGACAATTGCAAATTCATTAATTAATAAATCCTAAGGAACACTTTCTAGTAATACTGAAACAAATCCAAAATACCAGAATAAAGAGCAAGTAAAACCGTTCGACTTAGAAGAGGAAGAGAGTTGGAATGTAGGGTTAAAAAAGAAACTGAAGTAGAGAGAGAAGAAATTGAAGAAACAATAGAGAAAGCTATTTCTCTGCTGAAAATTGATTTGGAAAAACCACCACCTCCATTTCCTCAAAAACTTTGTTAATAAAAGTTGGATAAGCAATTTTCAAAATGACTGGAAATTTTTAAGAAGCTTACAATTAATATTCTATTTGCTTAAGTCTTAGAACAAATGCCAAGCTATGTAAAGTTTATGAAGGATATTCTCAACAGAAAAAGGAAGTTTTAAGATAACGTGATTGTTGCACTTATTGAGGAGTGCAGTGCAATTATTTAGAAGAAGCTTCCTGAAAAGCTTAAAGATCTTGGAAGCTTTAAAATTCCATATGCAATAGGAGACAGATTTTATAGGAAAGCTTTATGTGATTTAGGTGTAAGCATTAACCTTATGTCTTTATCAATATTTAAAAGATTGGGATTAGGAGAAATAACCCATACTACTGTAACTCTAGAGTTAGCAGATTGTTCGATAATGTACCTTAAAGGAGTTATAAAAGGTGTCCTAGTGAAAGTGGATCAATTTATCTTTCCTGTTGATTTCATTGTGCTGGATATGGAGGAATAAAGAGATATCTATCATTTTGGGGAGACCTTTCTTAGCCACAATAAGAGTAATGATAGATGTGCAGAAAAAGGAAATAATTATGCAAGTCAACAATCAAACTGTTACTTTTAACATTTAAAGATCAATGAAATATCCTGCAAAAAGAAAATATGATGAATGTTATAGAATGGATGTTATAAGATACCTAAGTGAATGCCATTTCAAAACTAATTATGAAGAAAAATCTGAAGTAAAAGATTTGGAACACAAGCAACAAGAGGAATTAGATCAATGTGGAGATCTTTATAACGAAGATTCAAACTATGTTCGAGAAAGTTTTGAAATTTTTGACACAATAGAAAAAGATAAATCATTTTGTCCATGAATAGAAAAACCTCTTGAACTTGAGTGGAAATTACTTGCTGATCATTTAAAATATGCCTTTTTAGGTGTTTCCTCTACTTTAACAGTTATAACTTCCTGAAAGTTAACGATGAAAGAAGAAGAAAGATTGATGAAAATTTTGAAAATTTTAAAAAATCATTTGGATGGACAATAACTGATATTAAAGCAATCAGTCCTTCAATTTGTATGCATAGAATTCATATGGAAGAGAACTCCAAACCTAGGGTTGATCCTCAAAGGAGATTGAATCCTATTATGAAAGAAGTTGTTAAGAAAGAAATTTTAAAGAGGTTAGATGCTAGAAATGTCTACCCTATTTTAGATAGTGCATTACTGCGTTCCTAAGAATGGAGAAGTAACAGTGACTGTGAATTAGCATAATGAATTAATACCTACTAAATAAGTCATAGGGTGGCGAATATGCATTGATTATAGAAAATTAAATCTTTTCAATAGGAAATATCATTTTCCACTACTCTTTCTAGATCAAATGCTGGATAGACTAGCTGAGCATAAATACTTCTGTTTTCTGGATAGATATACTAGTTATCACCAAATACAAGAGAAAACAACTTTTACTAGTTTGTATGGTACATTTTCTTTTAGAAGAATTCCCTTTAGTTAATGTAATGCCCCTGCTATATTTCAAATATGTATAATGGAAATTTTTTGTAATTTAATTGAAAAAGGGATTGAAGTCTTTATGGATGATTTTTTAGTATTTTGAACTTCATTTGACTCATGTTTAGAACATTTATCAAAAGTTCTTAAGCATTATGAAGAAACAAATTTAGTCCTTAATTAGGAAAAATGCTAATTTATGGTAGTTGGAGGATTTTTTAGGACATCGAATATCAGAAAATGGAATGGAAGTAGATCCTGCTTAAATTCAAGTGATCGCTGATTTACCTTATCCAACAATTGTAAGAACAAATTAGGAGCTTTTTAGGACATGCTGGATTCTACAGATGATATATTAAAGTCTTTTTAAAAATTGCTATGCCTTTATGCCATTTACTGGAGAAAGATGCCATTTTCAGACGAAGAGTGTCTAAGAGATTTTGAGTTATTAAAAAAAATGAATCACTGCAACATATATAGTTTCACCAGATTGTGGAAAACCTTTTGAACTAATGTGTGATGCTAGTGATTATGCTATTGGAGCTATTTTAGGACAAAGATATGATAAAATTTTCAAAATAATTTACTATGTTAGTAAAACTCTTAATGAAACCCAAATAAATTATACAACAACTGAAAAAGATTTATTAGCAAGAGTATAAGCCTTTGATAAATTTAGATCATATTTAATTGGAACTCATTGCGTAGTGCATATAAATCATTCTGTTATTAAGTACTTAATGAAAAAAAAGGATGGTAAACCTAGACTTATAAAATGGATTCTTATTTTGCAAGAATTTGACTTTAAAATAGTAGATCGAAAGGGGACTGAAAATCAAATTGCTGATCATTTGTCTAGGCTTGAGTTGGAAAAACCACTTTGTTTTGAAAGAAAGATTAATGAACATTTCTCAGATTAAAAATTATTCAATATTAATGAGTGGCGTGTTCCGTGGTATGTCGACATTGTGAACTTTCTTATTAGTGATATTATACCTTATAGAATGACATACCAAAAGAAGGAGAAATTTATATCTGAAGCTAAGAATTATTTTTGGGATGACCAATTTTATATAAACAATGGAAGGATCTGATTATTTGAAGATGTGTACCTTTAGAAGAGACTTATGAAATTATCCAAAAATTTAATAATTCTGATTTTGGGGGACATTTTGGTGTTGATAAAAAACCATACAAAATTTTACAATCTGGATTCTATTGGCCTTTGATATTGGGGGATATTTTTGTGTTGATAAAATATCATACAAAATTTTACAATCTGGATTCTATTGGCCTACTATCTTTAGAGATGTTAATACTTATATGAAAACATGTGATAGATGTCAACGAGCAGGAAATATTTCTAGAAAAAATGAGATGCCCGTCAATTATATACTAGAAGTTGAAATATTTGATGTTTGGGGATTAGATTTTATGGGACCATTTATACCATCTTTACTGTTAGCTGTGGACTATGTATCCAAATGGATTGAAGCTATTGCTTTACCTCGATGTGATGCTCAAAGTGTTGCAAAATTTTTTAAAATTAACATATTTTATAGATTTGGGATGCCAAGAGTTATCCTAACTTGTGAGGGAAGTCATTTCAGAAACGCCATAATGGAGAAATTATTAAGGAAATATCATATAAACCATAGATTTGCTACTACTTATCATCCTCAGACAAGTTGTTTAATTGAATTGTCCTATCGAGAAATTAAAAGAATTATGGGAAAATCCGTGAATCCAACAAAAATGGATTGGTCAGTCAAACATGATTTTGCTTAGTGGGCTTATAGGACTGCATACAAAACTCCTACAGGAATGTCCCCATATAGGCAAATATTTGGGAAAGCTTGTCATTTACCAATTGAACTTGAGCATAAAGAATATTGGGTGATTAAAGAGTTCAATTATAATTTCGAAGATGCTGGTAAGAAAAGATTATTACAATTAATTGAGCTTGAAGGGATAAGGAATGAGTCTTATGAGGTGCTAAGATTTATAAAGAAAAGATGAAGATGTGGCATGATTGAAGGATTCTTGATAAAAATTTTCATCAAGGGCATCAAGTTTTGCTATATAACGTGAGGTTAAGATTATTTCTAGGCAAACTTAAGTCCAGGTGGATGGGTCCATTTGTTGTGCTGAAAGTTTATCCTTATAGAGATGTGGATATCAAAGATTCTAAAACTGAGAAAGTATTTAAAGTGAATGGTCAAAGTCTGAAACTTTATTTTGTAGGGGATTAGCGTAAATTTAACGATTGAATGATGTAGGGTTAACTAGAATAAGCACTGGTTACGTGGGCTGACGACGTAAACCAAGCGTTTTGTGGGAGACAACCTATAGCTATCACTATGTTTTTGCTTTGATTGTTATTTGTGAGTGATTAAGAAAATTTGGGGTAGTATTTTCTTGACTATTATGTGTTAGTATTGATTTGAAGACTTTATTTTAGTGATCTAGACATGTCAGAATGAGAATTTGGACGTGAAGTTGACTAGTGCAAAATTGAGTATTGGCACTTAAGCGCCAATATTTGGCGTTTAAGCGTGGATGTTAAACACCATGTGTGAAATTCAATTTATAGAAGCTTTAACCACCAATTAGTTAACTTAAATGTGTCATGGCGGTTTTAGGACGTGCCTAGAAGTTATTTGATGGATTCACCCAGAATTATTTTTAGCCCTAAAAGTCTAAGAGAAAGAAAGATTTTGAAAAAAAGTCTTCAAGGGAGATGAATTTGAAGAAAAAGGAAGAAACCATGAGGAATAAATTCATTATTCAATGTGCACAAGAGATGTATAACAGTTTTATAACCATTAGTATTGAAGGAAAAGCGACAAAGATCAACAAAATTGAGACTAGCATGGCTTTACTTGAGAGAAAGGTAAATGAAGTTAATGCACATCTAGAGCATATTGGATGACAATTGAAAATGTAATTTAGTCATACTAGTTATATAGAAGAAGCGGATAAGGCGATGTATCTTAAGAAAAAATGGATTGAAGAAGATTGTATTAGAGCTCGTGACCACCGTCCGTTTTATCAACTCTATATTTCGAATGCCCAAGGAGAGACTAATGAAAGACATAAATTTGTTCCAACAAATGAAGAATGTAATTAAGTTCAGTGTTAGAGTTAGTTTGCTAGGAGTCGTTGTTTTTAAGTGTTAGTGTTAAATCTTGTTTCTATTGTTTATGTCTTTTATTTGTTTAAATGAGTATGTTTGTTTAGTGTTTGTATTTGGGAAAATTTTCTCATCCGAGACTCTTTGGAATGAGGATTATGTTTTTATGTTGCTTGTAATAGTTCGTAAATGAATATATGTGTTTGTTTGTGTAAAAATTTGTGTTATTTTGGCCTCGAATCAAATTAGTTTTATTGGAGAATTTTGAGAGGGAGCAGAGTTAGAGGAGAATAAAACAATAATTTAAGGTTGTAAAGCCATTTAGGGGTGATATACTTAGGCTAATAGTGCAGTTTACTTAAGTTTAAAAATATCAAAAATTGTGCACTGACACCTAAGCACCACATCCTCACACTTAATCGCAATGTAACCCAAGAGGCAGGAGACTAAGCACCACTTATCTGCATTTAAGCGTCGCCTCTTGAAAACCGGTTCGTGAATGGTTAAACGTGAAAAATAACCCCAAAAATTGCCATTTTTACTACTGCCGTCATCTTCTTCCTCTTGAGTTTGTGATTTTGAAGTTATGTCAAACCTTTTCGTGGAGATTTCTTGATGGATTTCGGCCAAATTTGCTAGATTTGGATTTCTTAAGGTAAGAGCTTCACTTCTATGTACAATTTTTGAATTTTCACCATGTATTTTGAGTACATTTGGAAAAACCCAAAAATTACTATTCATTATGAAAAGTGAAGAAAAATCTATGGAAATTGCATCAAAAGTGTAATTTATGCTTATAGGAGTAGAGTTTAGTAGATTAGAGTTGATTTTTGAAGTTATTGTGGAATTTTGTAAAATTTGTAGAATGGCCCCAGCAATGAAGAGGAGTATGGGAAAGACCCATTTTGATTTGAGCAAGTTTGTGAGTTCAAAAGCGCAGGACAGATATTATGATGCTCTATAGTCACGAAAATTGATTCCTGAGAGGTGTTTCAAAAATCCAGCTGGATCCGTGGAAGACTTTATCATTAACCAGAAATGGGAATGATTCTGTTGTTTTTCTATTGTGGATGTGATATTTGTAGTATGGGAGTTTTATGCAAACCTTCCTGAGGTGAAAGAGGATCGAGTCATGGTTAGAGGAAAATTTGTACGTTTTTCAATGGAGGTAATCAATATGTTCTACCATTTACTGTCTGATACTTGGTGTTTTTATGTGAAATATAGTCCAAATGAGATGAAACTAGATGAGAATATTTCATATTTGACTATTGGAAGGGGACTCTGGAAAATTACAAATGAGAGTAGAGTCGACTTTTCCACTTCAAAGTTAAGTACACCATCAAAGGCATAGGACTACTTTATTTCAGCCCATCTGTTACCGATGAATCATCTTACTGAAGTTACAAGGGATAGAGAAATGTTGAATTATCATATTCAGGAAGGCATGCTTATCAATATTGGAGCTTTGATTTATCATACTATCATCAGTTCTCTCACTGCCGCTACTATTACAGGTCTGGAATTTCGTTCCTTGATCTTTTCTTTGTGTAAACAGGCTGGTGTGAGGTACGATAGCTGGGAAGAAGTGTTGCTATCTCAAAATCCAATTACCAGTGTAAATGGGAAATCATATTTTGAGCACTTTATTTTTTGTTGGAGAGGAGGATTTTCAAGAAGTTATGGATTATCGACGTCTGCTGCATCCCCTCTACTGCTTCTTCTTCTAGAGGTGAATATTACAGAGGATGATGTATAATATTAATTATACCGCAGATAAAATATGAAATTTAGAAAATTTTATAGATCATATTGGTGGGTATGCTAGAAGGCATAGTGATTATGAGGAGAAATTTCACTCATCTTTGGGAAGCCTCATTAGGGGTAACCAAGGAGTGGAATTTTGTTCATATCCAAGATAACCTGATTATGTGCCTACAAATGTTTGGAACAATGGTGATTCAGATGATGAGGAGGACTACGTTATTTTTATATTTGTAATACGTGATAGACTATGTGGTGTGAACTTAAGACATTTGAGTTTGCGTACTTCTTAGACTATGTGATTTGTTAGACTTTTTTTTTGTTTAATTGTTGTTGTGATGTTTGTGTTTTGTTAGTATTTTCTTTAAATCCTAGGGTAGTAATTGTTGTTTTGTGATGAGTAATGTGTTTTAGTTAATTATGATTGAACCTATTTCTATGTCTTTTGAAAAGTTGAAAGTCTTGCTAGCTTTAATTTTAAACTTTAATTTCAAAAAATTTCTACCATGTATTTTTCTTTTATCTAGTTAGTGTGTTTCTTTGTTTTTATGATTTTACTCACTACTTAGAAGCCTAATGAATATCTACATGTTTAATTAAAATTAAAATGATAAAAAAACTGATCAAAAATTAATTTTACTCCTATTTTTAGTTTTATATTTGTATAATTAGGGTCTAAAAATTCCTGTAAGCATGTTATTTCAATTTTCATTTTTTGCTTATATATATATATATATATATCTTTTGCTAAACTGTTTAATCTTGTTGAAAACTTAAGTTTGTGGGGGAATGAAAGATTTTTTCAAAACTTGATATTTATTTATTCTCAAATGTGATACAAGTTAATTTGATTTAAAAAGAAAAATGATCATGTATATGAAGTTATATAAGGGAAGTAAAATTTGATTATAGAAATGAGTAAGAAAATTTAGACTTTTATTTTTAATACTTAAATTTCTTTTATTAAAAATAATTTTCAAAAGTATTTTTATATTTATAAGTAAAAGATTTAATTAAGGACTTTGTTTTAGGAGAGGAGAAGTGGAATTCAAAATTATTAAAGGCTTATCCAGATATAATAATCATTGCATGAAAAAGAATAAAAATAAGATAAAAAGAAAAAGAAAAAAAAAGAAAAAAAAAGAAAAAAAAATAAGAGAGGGTAAGCTTGAATATTAGTGCCTAATCAAAAATTTGTTCTACATTTGATCTTTTAAAGTATAAGACTTGAGAAACACCTAAGCTTAAGGATGTAATATAGTAAGTAAAATTTTTCTTAATAAATTTTTTTAAAGTAGAGATAATAAAAGGACTAAATTCTATATTTGGAAAATCTACAACATTTACGAATTAGATAGGAACTAATGTTTTCATATTTTTTAACATTAAAAATTTCTAAACTTTAAGTTGGTCTCATTTAATAAATATTTTTTCTAAATTTGACTATTATATTTCTAAATCTAAATTTTTATAACTCTTAAAGAAACTCATAAACATATCATATTTATTTAGTTTTAAAAAATTGAAGTGTCACTTGAGGAGAAGTAATATTTTTAGTTTGGAGGATTTTGATACACCTCAAATATATAGTGTTTTTAGACACTTTTTTATATCTATTTTTGAGATATTGTGCTTTAATAGAAGGTATTTGTTTGTTTTTCCTTCAGATGCAAGTTAAGAGATGAAAAATGCTAAAATGAGTGCAAAAAGGATCAAATTTAGAGCAAAAACTCAAAAATGGAGCAAAAGTATTTTGGTACCTAAGCGCCGGTGAAACAAAGTAGGCTGCCCCTAAGCACCAGAGGCCCCGCACTTAAGTGTCAGAGGAAGTTTATTTGACGGGTTAATTCATTTTAACAAATTTTGAAGGGACATTTGAGACACCTATTGACTAAAGAGAGTGGTTATGACCACTAGAAACAAAAATATAGTTAAAAGACTTATAAAAGGAGGCATCCCATGGAAAATACATCGAATCAGGACACATTTTGAAGAGATACTAAGGAACCTCTTAGAAAATTATAAAAGAAGGAAGTTGAGAGAAAAAAAGAGGGAAGTCCTAAGAAGTTCTTGAAATAGTTCATGGAGGAAGTTTTGGGGAGATTTTTTAGGCACCACAAATTTACTTTATCCTTTTTATTTTTTGTTTTATTGTGAGAGTTAAGAGTGTTGTAAGAGAGAGGAGATTCAAAAGAATTTCAAGAGTTTGGCGGAGGATTTGAGATAATTTTTGATCTTTGTTATTAAACTACTTTTGGTTTTAATCAAGACTTCTTGTTGGTTTGACAAAGATTTCAGAATTCCTAGAGTTATTACTGATTTAAGATAAGGAGAAGGATATTTCATATTCAATGCTTTTCTTTTACATAAACTCAAATTATATTTAGAAGTTGTTTCTATTTTGTCAAAATATTAAAAATACTAAAAAGAATTTAATTTTAATAACTGTAAAAACATCTATAGTTTAAGTAATTATCTTTTTGAAATAGAAAGTTTGTTATTTAAAAGTGCATATTGTGAATTCTCCCTCTGGGTTCTATATTCAGGGCTTAATCAAAAAGTCCTATGTTACTTGATAACGATACATATACTTGTATAGTATCCCAGTATATATTAAGTTAAAAAGTTAAATTCTTATTTTCTCCAGGATCAAGTTGTTGGTACTGTTGCAGTAAGGAAAGATAAGTGAAAAATATAATCAAATACATTGTTATACTCTTGCATATAAATAGTAAGGATCAGTAATAAATTACAAAATCAAAGTGCTGCTAGAGGTTTCTGTAATGACATAAAATTGCTTTGGATTTCAAACTTGAAATTAGGGCTGGAGGTCAGAAATGAGGCTGGAAGATAGTGGGGATGAGCTTCCCTCGACTGCTAAGAGGTCTGGGAGAATTTTGGCAGAGTTTTGTTAAGGTTTTATCACACACCTTTTTCTGGTCATGAGGGGTGGTGTTTAATTAGACATGGCTATGGTTGCCACTAGGGCAATCTAATGTGGCAGAGAGGCCGCTTAGGTGGAGGGAAGAAGAGATTCAATGGCCAATTTTGTTGAGCTAGCTTGGATGGGTAGAATTTAGAGTTTTAACCCAATGGTGCCTCTCAGCCATGGCATTTTGTGGCTACTAGGCAAGCCGAATGGGACAAAGGAGGTGGCTAGCTAGTTTAGGGATGTTAGGGGATTTTAATGGTGATAAGCTTGAGGCTTGGAAAAGCTGGTTGCATGGTTTATAGAGTTAACCATATTTAGGGGACCATTGGTCTATGGATCAAAATTAGGTTATTAAGTGATGTGATTAGCATCCAAGGGTGCTTAAGCATGCTAGAAAAGATTAAGGTTTGGATTAATTTAAAAGACTTGAGGTGGATATGAGATTAAGTCAAAAATAGGGGCTTAAGCTTAGATTTAGATTAGTGCTTGGTTTGGGCTTAAATTTGGCTTGGATCTACATATTGAGTGTTCAACTTGGTCTAGGAGATTTTCATAAATGATTTGGTAAATAAATTTTGAGAAATTGGATTAATAATGGAGTTGAATTTGATGAAATTTGGAGGTGAAGTTAATTTGTGCCAATTCGTTTGGACTTGGATTTAGGGTTTTGAGTTTGATGCAATTATTTTGATTTGGTTCAAATTGAGCTTGTGAATGATTTAATTTGATTTTGACTTAAAATTAGGAGAGTTTAAATTGAATATGCTTCCTTTTAGTTTAATATTATTGAAAGCATGTTTTAGGCTTAATTTACTTACTCCTGTTGTCATTCAATCCTAATTATGCATGCATATAAATTTGATAGGATGTTGCGGTAGCTAGTAGATTCAACTAATTTTCCTTTCTGCTACATTTTATGGAATTCAATTATAAAATATTTAAAAATGTAAGTTTAGGGGAGGGAAGAAAAACATTAACTATTAGATGTTCTCAATTTAAATATTTTAAAAAATTATTAATATGATTTTATGTAGTAAATTTAATTCAGGTAACTATATTTTTGTAACTATTTAAATACTATGGTAGATTTAAAGAAATATTTTTGTTAAGTTTGGGAGAGGGAAGAAAAAGATTGACTATTAGATGTCCTCTATTTCAATATTTTCAAAAATTATTTATATGATTTCATGTAGTGAAATTAACTATATTTTGTAGCTATTTAAATATTATGGTAGATTTAAAGAAATATTTTTGTAATGAATTATATTTTGTAGATATTTAAATATTATGGTAGATTTAAAGGAATATTTTTGTAATGAAAATTGTAACTATATTTTTGTAGCCATTTAAAATATTATGGTAGATTTAAAGAAATATTTTTGTAATGAAAAATTAATTATCTACCTTAAGATATTTAGTATAATAGAATAAGACTATAATTAACTATTTAAAGTAAAGGAAACTATATTTTGAAGTATTAAGAATCTTGGAAATTCNGATTTTTAATTTTTATTATAAAGTTAGTGTGGTAGTTAAATTTTGCATGTAGTATAATGGATGTTGTTAGTACTTTGTGAATTGTAATGTAATGTGATTTTTATTTTTGCTTTTTAATTGTAATTATTTTGTTTAATATTGTGGTTGTGTTAGGGAATATTGTGCTTTTTTAATGTTTTAGTTTTATTCTTATTTCAAAATTTCATTACCCAGCAATTTCTCTAATGATTTATATGTGTAGAAAGCTCCTAATGTTACAAACCAGGTGAAGTAGAATAGAAGGACTGCAAAAATTTTAGAATGATGAAAATGCCTAAAATACTAAGGTATGATTTATATTTAAATTTTTCTTTCCACCTGTATCATTTCATATAAAAATTTCAGAATGATGAAAATGCCTAAAATACTGAGGTATGAAAGAAGGCCTGCAGAAATTTCAGAATGATGAAAATGCCTACAATACTGAGGTATGATTTATTTATAATCTTTCTTTCCACCTGTATCATTTTATATTTAAAAATTTAAGTTTGAGGGAGGGAAGAAAATGATTAACTATTAGATTTCCTCTAGTTAATTATTTTCAAAAATTATTTATATGATTTTATGTAGTGAATTTAATTCAGGTAAATATATTTTTTAGCTATTTAAATATTATGGTAGATTTAAAGAAATATTTTTGTAATGAAAATTAATTTTGTAACTTAAGATATTTAGTATAAGAGAATAAGATTATAGTTAACTATTTAAAGTAAAGGAAATTATATTTTGAAGCATTAAGAATCTGGAAATTCATTTGAGAAGAAAAGATTGGGGCTCAATGAAATAAAAGCTATTAAATATTTATAAGGTAAGGAAATACTTTGAGTTTCAAATTTAGGGAAAGAAAGGTGATGTTCAAAATCATTAAAGGCTATCCAGATATAGTAATCCTCACTTGAAAATCAAAAAAGAAAGGATTGAAAACAATCCCTGAAAAGAAAAGAAAAATATATAGGATTGAAAGCGAAAATAAAGGATTGACAATAAAGCCTAAAAAGAAAAGAAAAATATATAGGATTGAAAGCAATCCAAATGAAAAAAAGAAAAGAAAGAAAAAAAATAGAAGTGAGGAGAAGCTTGAGGATATGCCTAATCAAAAATTGGCTTCACTAGACCTACCTAAAGGGAAAANTATATTTAAGATTGAAAGCAATCCAAATGAAAAAGACAAAAGAAAAGAAAAAAAATATAAAAGTGAGGAGAAGCTTGAGGAGATGCTTAATAAAAAATTGGCTTCACTGGATCTACCTAAAGGAAAACCTAAATACATTCCTGAACTTATATTTATGGATTAGCATCTTTTACTAGTAGTGTTTGAAAACCTAAATACATTCCTGAACTTATATTTATGGATTAGATCTTTTACTAGTAGTGTTCTCATGAGTTCCATCCTTTGGATATTCTAAGTGACTTAATATTGCAACATATAGTTATTCTTGAAAAGAATAGAAGACTAGAACTCTTAAACTTGATGGCTAGATAAATCCTGTAGCTATAGAGTTAATTTAATTACTTTAATTTTTTCTGAAAATCTCACTATGGTATTTATCTAAATCAAATTTATAGTATTTCTGAATTAAAACTTTACNTTTACTTGAATTTTTTCTAAAATTCTCACAATGATATTAACTTAAATCAAACTTATAGTATTTCTGAATTAAAACTTTACTACAATAATTCATAACTTTTATGTAGTACTAAAATTACTTGAGGACAAGTAATAGTTAAGTTTGGGGGATTCTGACCAAAGGAAAATATGTTGAGATTTTCATACCTATTTTACACTATTTTTGATGATATTGCCCTTGCCAAAGGAAATACTAAAATTACTTGAGGACAAGTAATAGTTAAGTTTGGGGGATTTTGACCAAAGGAAAATAGTAGAACTAAAATTACTTGAGGACAAGTAATAGTTAAGTTTGGGGGATTTTGACCAAAGAAAAATATATTGAGATTTTCATACATCTTTTATACTGTTTTTTATGATATTGCACTTTAAAAAAAGGTATTTTTATATTCATACCTATTTTACACTGATTTTGATGATATTGCTCTTTAAAGGATGGTATTTTGCATGTTTTTGGTTTCAGGTACAAGAAATACACTTTTGGAGAAAACGAGACAAAAACGGTGCAATTTGGAGCAAAAACGAGCAAGAAATGAAATTTTTCCCTGTCACCTTTCAATAAGTCTTTTAATGCTTAATCACTTTTACACTTCTTGCATATTTTTTAATGAGATTACACTTTAAAGGAAGGTTTTTTTCATGCTTATTTTGTCAATTCTTACATATTTTTGAATTAGATTACACTTTAAAGGAAGGTTGTTTTATGCTTATTTTGTAGGGATAACAGTTAAAAACACAACGCAACTGAAATGGAGAAAAATGGAGCTAAAATGGAGCCAAACGTTGGAACTGCACAGTCTGCTTGTGACGACGCCCAAAACACTGCCGATGGTGAAATTTACCCAAGAAGATCGAAAAATGACAGAAAAGCTCGCCGACGGCGCCCGGGATGACTATGGACCGACTTTTGGCGATTATGGGCCAAAATTCAACGTATTTGGACGCTTCTTGAAAGAATTCTTGTGGCAAGTCTTTAAACTTCGACCTTACACTTTAAGAGAACGAATTTAGGTTAGAAAAAGAAGTTTTTTTTCGTGAGAGGAATGTTAGGGAAAGTGTGGAATAAGTTTAGGGTTTTCTAGAATAGGAGTAGAAATGTAGATTTCTACCCTTTTGGAGAGATTAGAGAGGAGATTTTGAGAGAATTTGTAAGGAGATGTTCTAGCATTGCATGGATCAGTGGGAGACTTTGTAGGAGAGATATTCATCTTTCTTTCAAAGGGAAAAAGCTAAGTATTGTGTTCTTCATTATCTTTAGATTTTGGTAAACACTTATCTAGTGGATTTGCTTTGGTTAAATTAAGTTTCTGTTGTGTTTTCTTCGTGCTTTGTGATGGACTTCTCTTACTCTTTCTTCTTGTTTGGAAATAATGGTATGAGAAGATTATGTCGTTGTTTTCATTTTACTTTTTTTTTGTAATGAGTAAAATTCATGTTTAGGATTTTGTAATGCATGTTAGAAGCGAATTTAATTATCAATGTGATGGTTATTACTTGCACTTTATTTACATTACAATAAAGGCCTGTTGTACTGTTAAAATTTATTGTAATTGCATTAAGACCCAGGAGGGCTGTGTAATTCTCAACAAAGTAGAACCACATTCAGATTCCAAGGATGGTTAAGTTCATATGAGTTAAATGCAAATAAATAGGGAAATATACTTTGATGGGCGTAGAATTGGAGATTTTAGGGGTGATAGACTAAAACACCCAATTAAATCCTATTGTTTGAGTACTGAAGCGGAGATGTTGGCCCTCAGGTGACGGGAACATGGGAGCTCTAAAGTGAGAGCCGATATCCTCCCAGCCTAGCCACAGATTCAGTAAACAAACACAGGATTAGTCAATGTTCTTTATGCCTAGACCAAAGAGTAAAGAATATGATTTCTCCTATTTGGCACAAACAATATTTAATGCATCTCATTCCTTTACATTATCCAATTCATTACATAAGAATAGTAGTTTCTAATATCTGAAAATTCTCCAAACCAATTCATCCAAAAAGGGTTATCTTTAGAATTAATATTTCAAAATCGTCCAAACCGATTCATCCAAAAAGGGTTATCTTTGGAATTAATATTTGCATTTAGGAGTAGTTATTTGTTGTGTTAAACTTAAGACTTACATATTGGAGTATTTATTAGTAAAACCTCTTAAATCGCACTTCCAAACTAAGGACTAATAGTAGTAGACTATAATTTGATTAAGGACCTCTTACCTCGCTTCCTTGTGGGATCGATAAACGGGACTCTGCTAGAGCCCTGTATTACTTGAGTGATACGTATACTTGCGTTTGAATATATGACTTCACAAAATCATTATAAATATATAAATCTGGGTTCATAAATTCTTACAAATTTAAAGTTGCATCAAGTTTTTAGCGTCATTGCCGAGGGTTTAAATCTTCTAGTAGTGGTGTCAAATTTTTATATTTTTAGGTTTATAAAAAGTCACTGTCACGTATTTGGAGCATTCAATTTTTGGTTGGAGAGGAGGATTTTCAAGAAGTTATGGAAAGTCAACGTCTGCTGCATCCACCTCTGCTGCTTCTACATCTAGACAAGAGCTTCTAATTCTAAAGGTGAGTCTACTGAAACTCAAAATCAATTATTGCAAAGGATGATGGACAATATTAATTATACCGTAGATAAGGTAAGAAATTTAGAAAGCCTTGCATATCATATTGATGGGTATATAGAAGGAAAAGTGATTATGAGGAGAAATTTCATTCATCTTTGGAAAGCCTCATTAGAGGTAACCAAGGAATGGAATTTCACTCATATCCCAGATATCCTGATTATGAGCCTGCAGATGTCTGGAATAGCGGTGATTCTGATGATGATGAGGTGGAGGACTGATTTATTTTTATGTTTGTAATATGTGATGGACTATGTGGTAGAACTTGATACATTTACATTTGTGTACTTTCTTGGACTTTGTGATGTGTTGGAATTTTTTTTAATTGCTATTGTGATATTTGTGTTTTGTTAGTATTTTGTTATAAATTTTAAGGTAGTAATTGTTGTTGTTTGTTGATTATTGTGTTTTAGTTAGTTAGGATTGAACTTATTCCTATATCTTGTGAAAAGTTGAAAATCTTGCTAACTTTAGTTTTAAACTTTAATTTCAGAAAATTGATGCCTTGTATTTTTCTTTTATCTTGTTAGTGTGTTTGTTGTTATGTTGAGACTATGAAATCAAAGTTAGTGTGTTTGTTAGTTTTTATGTCTGTACCCACTAATTAGAAGTCTAATGAATCTCTACACTTTGAATTAAAATTAAAATGATAGAAAATTGATCAAAATATAATTTTACTCCTGCTTTTAGTTTTATATTTTCATAATTGGGGTAAAAAAGTTTCTTTAAGCATATTATTTCAATTTTCATTCTTGCTTATATATATCTGCTGCTAAATAATTTAATCTTGTTAAAAATTTAGGTTAGGGGGGAATGAAAAATATTTTCAAAACTTGAATTTTATTTGTTCTAAAATGTGCTACAAGTAAATTTGATTTGAAAAGAGAAATGATTATGTATATGAAGTTATATTAGGGATGTAAAATTTGATTATAAAATTGAGTAAGAAAGTTTAGTTAAAATTCTGAGTAATGAAGAAAAACCTTCGGTTAAAAGTTTTTAGTGTAGTAAGAAAAATTATATTTTTGAAGAATTTAGAAATTTATTTTTAATAGTAAAATTTTTTTATTAAAAATAATTTTCAAAACTATTATTATATTTATTAGGAAAATATTTATATCAGGACTTTGCTTTAGGAAAGGAGAAGTGGAATTCAAAACCATTAAAGGCCTATCCAGATATAGGAATCCTTGCCTGAAAAAGAAAAAGAAAAACAAGTAAGGGAGGAGAAGCTTGAGGATTAGTGCCTAATCAAAAATTGGTTCCACATTTGATCTTTTTAAAGTATAAGACTTGAGAAAGTCTTAAGCTTAGAGATATAATATTGTGAACAAAAATATTCTTAATAAAATTTTTTTTAAGTGGAGATAATAAAAGGACTAAATTCTAAATTTGAAAAATCTACAATATTTCTGAACTAGATAGGAACTCATATTTTCATATTTCTTAACATTAAAAATTTCTAAACTTTAAGTTGGTCTCATTTACGAAATAATTTTTCTAAATTGGACTACCATATTTATAAATCTAAATTTTAGTAACTCCTAAAGAAACTCATATACACAATCATACTTATTTAGTTTTTAATGATTGAAGTGTCCCTTAAGGACAAGAAATATTTTAAGTGAAAAGCACATCTAGTTTAAGTCAACCACCCTTAAATGGTCTTACAAATCATTAATAATTATTTTTTTCCCCTTCAACTCTCCTCTTTCTCAAATTCACCAATATTAACTAATCAACTCAACACAAATATTTACACACAAGAAAACACTTATATTAATTCTCAAACAAACACAAACATTTGTGATACATAATTTCTTAATCCAAAGACTCTTGGATGAGATAATTCTTAAGCACAAACACTAAATAAACATAACACTAGAAGCACAAAAAACAAACCTAATACTAATAAATAAACACATCACACAAACAAACAATAAACATAGAACATGATTTCACTGTGCTTAGGGTGGAACAAATCATGTATTTCCATTAGTTTCTCCTTGGGAATTTGGAATATCGATCTGATAGAATAGATGCTGATGAAGAACTCTGGTTGAGTCTTCTTCAATTCATTTGTTTTTAAAATACATAGCTGATACACCTAAAAAATATAGTGTTTATAGACACATTTTTATACCTATTTTTTAGATATTGCGATTTAATGGAAGGTATTTGTGTGTTTTTCTTTTAGGTACAAGTAAACATATGAAAAATGCTAAAAGGAGTGACAAAGGATCAATTTTAGAGCAGAAAGGTAAAAATGGTGCAAAAGTGTTTTGGTGTCAAAGCGCCAAATCTGATGCTTAAGAGCTAGTGAAAAAGAGAAGGCCGCACCTAAACGCAAAATCCGGCGCTTAAGCGCCAGTGAAACAGAGAAGGCCGCGCCTAAGTGCTAGCGGTCTGGCGCTTATGCGCCAATGGTGGTGATTTGATGGTTTAATTCATTTTTCCAAAATTTTAAGAAAAATTTCAGGCACCTATTGGCTGAAGAGGGTGGTTATGACCACTAAAAATGAAAATATTATTAAAGGGCTTGTGGAAGGAAGCATCCTTTGAAAAATAGATCAAATTGGGACACATTTTGAATAGTTAACAAGACACCTCTTGGAGATCTATAATAGAAGGAAGTTAAGAATTTTTGAAGAGTGCTTGAAAGGGGGAGTTCTGAGAAATTTTTAAGATAGTTTAGATAGATTTTTAGCCATCACAAATTTACTTTATCCTTTTTTTTAGTTTTATTGTGAGAGTTAAGAGTGTTGTAAAAGAAAAGAGATTCTAATGAAATTCAAGAGTTTGGTTGAAGATTTGAGATAATTTTTTCTCTTTTATTTTTAAAGTACTTTTGGTTTTAATTGAGACTTCTTGTTGGTTTCACAATGATTTCTACTTTTAAACTAAAGTGTGGTTTTGTTTTCTCCATGGATTCTGAGTAGTTGACTATGATTTCTTCTTTTAAACTAAAGTGTGGTTTTGTTTTCTCCATGGATTTTGAGTAGTTTTCATGAGACTTTTTGTTGGTTTGACAATGATTTCTTCTTTTAAACTAAAGTGTGGTTTTATTTTCTCCATGGATTTTGATAGCTTTATTTATCATCGAAAATGATAAGTAATTAAAGTGTTGGATGGAAGTTGTGGAGAGCATTAGTCTTTAATGTTGGAATAAGTTGTGATGATTTAATCCCATGCACTTCATTTACTTATTGATTTGTCCTATATAGATGTTAAAATTTGTTGTGAGAACATGTAATAACCGAGTTGGTATTATCTCAGTCAACAATTGGAAAGAATCACACGAGGTTTTATGAATGAGAATGTAATTCATATGATTTAGTGCAAATAAATAGAGAAATAATCTTTAAAGGGCATAGAGTTAGAGGACTTTAAAGTGACAAGTTAAAGTCCCCAACTTGGTTTATTGTTTTAGGTTTTGATACAAAATTTTAGCCCCTAGTGGAAGGAATTGAGGGAACTCTAGAGTGAGAGCTAGTGTCTTAATTGCCTAGTGCGCCTTCAGAACTATTCAAACTTTAAATTAGCCAATGCTCTTTATAGCGTCTCTAGTAAGGGTAAAGAATAATATTGATCCTATTTGGCACAACACAATTTGCATACTTTCATAACAGAAATCTTATACTTATTACTGCTCGTGTAAGGAGAAAGAATTTTCATATTTAGTACTTTTCTTTTACATAAACTCAAGTTATCTTTAGAATTTGTTACTGTTTTGTCAAAATCTTAAAATACCAAAAAGATTTGAATTTTTATTACTACAAAAATATCTATAGTTTAAGTTATTGTGTTTTTGAAATAGAAAGTTTGTTGATCAATTGTGCATATTGTAAATTTCCTAGTGGGTTCGATGTTTGGGTCTTAATCAAAAAGTCCTACATTACTTGATAACTATATGTATACTTATGTAGTATCCCAATATATATATAAATTAAAAAGTTAAATTCTTATTACCTCTAGGATCAAGTTTTTGGTACTGTTGCAAAATAAGGAAATATAAGTAAAAATATAATTGAAGACATTATTATACTATTGCATTTGAACAGTCAAGATCAGTGAGTGTCACATAATCCGGCATGTACCTCTTTGACAATATTCTTTGCTGCTTTGATTAGGCACCGCATCCACATCTGATTAAATTATCATCTGTAGAGGACATCACCCACTAAAGTTTATCAAATAGCCTTTCTTATGATGTGATGTGCTGCTGAATTATCTTCTAGTAGTTTTCCAGTCTGCAAATATTTTATTAATGGTTTATGCCAATCTTCATTGATAGCAGCAACCACAATCATCTTTTCTTCTTATTTTCCAAGCTTGTGTAGATTTTTGAGGTCGATTCGGGACAAACTTGTCTTTCTTGTACTATGATATCAATGAAACCCTACGGGGAACATGCTAGTTCTTTTGCATGTTTTGCTAAAGCATCAACATGGACATTATCTCCCTAAAGACTCAGATAGAAAGTTACATTGGGGATCTGTTCTAGTAGCTTCATGGTGTACCGATGGTATTCTGCTAACCTTGGTTTCAAAATCTTGTATTGTCCGACGACTTGATGGATGACAAGTTGAGAATTTCCATAGATGGTAATATCCACTATATCCAAAAAGATTTCCAAATCCAACCAACTCATCAGCGCTTCATATTCAGCTTCGTTGCTGGTGCATGGCTCTATCAGGTGTTTAAAAACCTCAGCATACCCTTATCTGACGTGATAAAGACTAAACCAATCCCTGCTTTACCTAGTATAACTGTGTCTGATCCTCTATCTTTTTTTACTGGCAAAGCTCCATCGAAGTACATCTCCCAGCATTTCGCATTGGAGAATTCCATTTGTAATACCTGTTCATCTGGTAATTCGTCATTAAGTGGGGACCCAGCTGGAAGTAAGTGTGCAGTGAGAAAATCTGCTAAAATTTGACCCTTGATAACATGGAGGGGAAGGAAATTTATATCAAATTGCAACAAAATCATCAACCATCTTGCTAGACGTCAAGAGAGTATTGGTCAGGTCATCAAATATTGCAACAGATTAACTTTCAAAAGAAAGGTAATTTTATGAGAAAGCATGTAATGTGACCAAAGGAAAATATCTTGAGATTTTCATACATATTTTACACTGATTTTAATGATATTACACTTTAAAGAAGGGTATTTTTGATGTTTTGTTACATGTATGATGAATTATGGTCCTTGGAGCAAAAAGATGCAAAAAGGAGCGAATTTGGAGCAAAAATGACCAAAATATGAAGATTTTGAACTAGGGCACCGACGGCGAGCCCAATGACACCGACAACGAGATTTTCCTGAGAGTCCAGATCAAATATTTTAGAAGGCCCGCCGGCGAGATCGACGTTTAGCTCAACAAGTGCATCGAATGTGGGCGATTTTTTAAGGGATGCTTACGTAACTCTTGCAAAAAATCTTCTACAACTTTAAGAGAAATTTTGGCCAAAAATAGAGTGGGTGGAAGAGGTTCGGAGAGGTTCAGAGAAGTTTAAGAGCCCCAGTAGTGTATAGAGAGTTTAATTTTGGGTTAGATTGTGAGGAAATCTTTGAGAGATCGTAAGAGTGGAGTGAAAGTGAGAGATTTCTTCTTCCTTGTCATTTCGAAGAAGAATTATGTGTTCTATAAAGAAAGGAAGAGATTCAGAAGAACTTCAAGGAGTTTTCTTGGGGAGGAATTAGAGATAAGAGTTATTTACTTGTTGTAGTTTGTATGACTTTGCTTTTATATATAAATTTCGAGTTTTTTTCGTATTTTCCCCATGAGTTCTGAGTAGTTTTCTTTGTCTTTCTCCTTGTTTTGAGTCTTTGTGAAATGGTGATTTGAATTGGTTGAGCCATGAAAATGTTAAAGAAGTTGTGATGATCTATTTTGATCTTAATTTACTTTCAATCTAGCTAATTGATTTGTTAAAATATGTTGATTTTTACAACTGAAGGTAAGATTACATCCAATATTTAGGAAGGTCAAAGTCCTTAGAAGTTGGGTGCAAATAAATAGGGAAATAAAATTATCGGGCAAAGAATTGGAGATTTTAGAGGGACAGACTAAAATCCTCAATTTGGTCCAATCGTTTTGGGTGCTAAAGTTTAGATGTTAGACCAAAGGTTAGGGGAACGTGGGAACTCCAAAGTGAGAGCCGGTATCCTCCCAGCCTAGCCGCAGATTCAGTAACTAAGCATAGGATTAGTCTATGTTCTTTATGCCTGGACCAAAGGGTAAATAATAGGTATGCTCCTATTTAACACAATCCAATTTGAACTGATTTACTTTATCCATTCACTTTAATTTCTTGACAAGGAGAAAGATTCTTTCTTATATATTGAATTTCACATTAGAAACTTTATTAGTAGAATTAGTTATTTAAGAGTTTAAATTTACATATTTATTTCAATTTCTTATTAGTGACAGATAAGCAATTTGAACTATATTGTTGTGATTCAGTATTGATTTTCTAAAGTCATAGTTCGTAGCCTCTAATATTACTCCCTGTGGGATCTATATCTAGGACTCTATTAGAGCCCTGTATTACTTGAGTGATACGCATACTTGCATTGATAAGTGTGACTTTACCATTATTGAATATTTTATATATACATATTTATAGAATCTATAATTGTTATCAAGTTTTTTATGTCGTTGTCGAGGAATTAAATCTTCTAGCAGCAGTATTAAATTCTTGTATTTTTAAGCATATATAAAGTCGATGTCAAGTTCTTGGCGTCGTTTTCGGGGGGTGAATAAGAATCATAATTAGAGTAATGGAAAAATTAGGACTATTAGAAAACTTTTACTAGAATTGCAACTTATTTTCATATTTAGTTAATTGTTTTTCTATGTACTGATTTCAATTATATGCGTAAATTTGGACCTGAAAATCTTATACCCTACGATTCGAAATTAGAACGCACTGTTAGAAGAATTAGAAAACTAAGAAGAGAACCTAGAAATCCTAACACAATGGAAAACAATGTGAACAATCAAGGAATAGAAAATGAATACCAACCTAGACCTCTGAGATTGTGAACATCCTACAGCAGATGAAATTCACTTATCTATCCAAAATCCTAATGTAGCTGCTAATTCATTTAATCTTAAACCTGCTATTATCCAAATGGTACAAAACAATCAATTCGGAGGTACACCAAATGAATGCTTAAACCTGCTATTATCCAAATGGTACAAAATAATCAATTCAGAGGTACACCAAATGAAGATTACAGCAGATGAGATTCACTTATCTATCCAAAATCCTGATGTAGCTGCTAATTCATTTGAGCTCAAACTTGCTATTATCTAAATGGTATAAAATAATCAATTCGGAGGTACACCAAATGAAGATCCTAATTTACACATCACTAGTTTTTTAGAACTTTGTGATACCTTTAAATTTGATAGAGTTTCGAGCGATGCTGTTAAACTTAGACTTTTTCCTTTTTCACTTAGGGAGAAGGCTAAGATGTGGTTACATTTTTTAGCATCTCAATCTATTAGAACTTGGGGAGAACTTTCACAAAAATTTCTATCCAAATATTTCCCTCCATCCGAATCTATTAGAACTTGGGGAGAACTGTCACAGAAATTTCTATCCAAATATTTCCCTCCATCCAAGGCTACTAAACTTAGAAATGACATAACATCATTTTGTCAGATTGATGGAGAGTCAATTTATGAAGCTTTTAAACTTAGAAATGACATAACATCATTATGTCAGATTGATGGAGAGTCAATATATGAAGCTTGGGGAACTTAGAAATGACATAACATCATTCTGTCAGATTGATGGAGAGTCAATATATGATGCTTGGGAGAGATTTAAAGATCTTCTTAGGACTAAGAAATGACATAACATCGTTCTGTCAGATTGATGGAGAGTCAATATATGAAGCTTGAGAGAAATGACATAACATAGTTCTGTCAGATTGATGGAGAGTCAATATATGAAGCTTGGGAGAGATTTAAAGATATAACATCATTTTGTCAGATTGATGGAGAGTCAATATATGAAGCTTGAAAGAGATTTAAAGATCTTCTTAGCAATCGTTTTGTTAGATTGATGGAGAGTCGATATATGAAGCATGGGAGAGATTTAAAGATCTTCTTAGAAAGTGCACTCATCATTCATTAGCACATTGGTTGATAATTCAAACCTTTTATAATGGATTAGTGGGATCACTTAGATCGATTATAGATGTTGCGGCTGGTGGTTCTTTAATGTCAAAAACCTTTTGATGAGGCTTATTTGTTAATAGAAGAGATGGCTACTAACAATTTTCAATGGCCCTCTGAAAGAGCAAATCCTAAATGAGTAGCTAGTATCCACGATTTTGAAGCAATATCTATGTTAGCTTCGCAGATTGCTGCAATATCACAGAAATTAAATCATTATGGAATGAATTATTCTCCAACACCTACTATGATGGAAGAGAATTTATCTAGGAAATTTGTGGATGTTCAACCTTCGTATGAGACTTTAAATGCTATTAATAATAGACCCAACCCCATATTCAAATCTATTTATTTAACATTCATATGAAACCTTAAATGCTATTAATAGACCCAACAACCCATATTCAAACTATTATTAATCTTTAAGTTGGAAGATCATCCAAATTTTAATTGGAATAACAATTCTTCTACAAATCAACAATGGGAACACATGAGACTTTAAATGTTATTAATAGACCCAACAACCCTTATTCAAACTATTATAACCCAGGTCTTCATATGAAACCTTAAATGCTATTACTAGACCCAACAACCCATACTTGAACTATTATAACCCAGGTTGGAAGAATCATCCAACAAATTTTAATGGAATAACAATCTGTAAAATCAATAATGGGCGAACAACCCAGTGAACCCATTAGGAAATTCATCCATCCAAGGATATATTAATTATAGACCTTCATAACCTCTAGGATTTAATAGTAGCACTCAAATTAAGGAAAAGAAGTTGTCTAAGGAAGAGATGATATTAAACATGGGTCAAAAATTGCAGAATCAAGGAAATCAATTACAAATTCAAGGAAATTAGTTACAAAATCAAGGAACTTCTGTTAAGAATATTGAAAATCAATTGGGGCATATCGCTACTGCGCTTAGTAACCGAACATTGGGAACTTTTCCTAGTACTGTTAAATCCTAAAGATCAAGAAAAAGAACAAATAAAAGCGATACAATTACGAAGTGAAAAAGAATTAGAAACTAGAGTGCAGAAAGAAACGAAAACTGCAAAAGAGAAAGTGGATACAGAAAAAGAATAGGATCATGAATACCCAGATTTAGAATATCCACTTACACCAATAAAAATTACTAAGGAGGAACCTCCACCACCGTTTCCTTAAAGATTGAAGCAACACAAAAAGGATAAACAATTTTCTAAGTTTCTAGAAATTCTTAAGAATTTAACGGTAAATATTACCTTCGTAGAAGATTTATAGCAAATGCCCAATTATGTGAAGTTTATGAAAGATATTTTGAACAAAAAAAGGAAGTTCATTGAAAATGAGACTGTTGCACTTAGCGAAGAGTGTAGTGCAATTATTTAGAAAAAAGCTTCTTAAAAAATTAAAAGATCGAGGTCGTTTCATTATACCGCATGCTATCGGTGAAAAATTTTATGGAAGAGCTTTATGTGATTTGAGAGCCAGCATTAATCTTATGTCTCTATCGATTTTCAAAAGATTAGGATTAGGAGAAGTCTCACCTACTTCTGTAACTCTTCAGATCAATCTTCAAAAGATTAGGATTAGGAGAAGTCTCAACTACATTTGTAACTCTTTAGTTAGCGGATCGTTCAGTTACTTATCCTAAGGGAGTTATAGAAGATGTGTTAGTAAAAGTNCGATAAGCAAATTTAATTCCATTGTTGCGATTGAGTATTGTTTTTTCTAATATCTTAGTTCGTAGTTCTAATATTACTCCGTTGATATCTAAGACTCCATTAGAGCCCTATATTACTTGAGCAATACGTATACTTGCGTTGATAAGTGTGACTTTGCAATTATTGAATATCTTATACATCCATCCTTATCGAATCTATAACTGTTATTAAGTTTTGGTACAGTTGCTGAGGAATTAAATCTTTTAGCATATTTTTTAGCATATATAAGTCGCTGTCAGTGGCTAACTCATTTGAATTTAAACCTATAATAATGCAAATGGTGCAAAATAATAAGTTTGGGGAGCACCATTTGAGAATCCAAATTTACATCTTGCAAGTTTTATAGAACTGTTTGCTACCTTCAAATATGATGGTTTTTCAAATGACGCTGTAGACTTAGGCTTTTTCCTTTTTCTTTAAGGCATAAAGCTAAGATGTGGTTAAATTCAATAGCACCTGGATTTATTATAACTTGGGGGTATCTGGCACAAAAATACATGGCTAAATACTTTCCTCCTTTAAAAATTGCTAAGCTAAGAAATCATATTACTTCTATTACTCAATATGAAGGACAGTCCATTTAAGAAGCTTTGGAACAATTTAAGGAACTCCTTAGAAAGTGTCCACATCATGCTCTACCTGACTGTTTAATCATTCAAAAATATTTTAATGGGTTAATAGGGTCCCTTAGATCTATAATTGATGCTACTGTAGTAGGATCTTTAATGTCAAAACCATTTGATGAAGCTTATACTTTAATTGAAGAGATGACAACTAATATTTTTTAGTGGCCCTCAGGAAGGGTAAATCCTATGAGATTATATAATATTCATGATAATGATGTTATATCTATTTTGGCATCCCAAGTTGTTGCGATGTTTAGGAAATAAGATAATTTTGCAATGAGTTCTTCTCAAACACCTAAAGTGAGTGAGGAAAATTTATTAGGACATTTTAATGATTCTCAATCATTAGTAAAATTTAAATGCAGTTACTAATAAACCCAATAACCCATATTATAGCTTTTATAACCCTGGTTGAAAAACCACCCCAACTTTAACTAGAATAATTATAATTCTAGAGGTGGAAATCAACACTTAGGGAACACTCAAGCAAACCCAATAGGAAACTGGAACAACTATTGTAGTTATGACTATCAACCTTCTTATCCTCCTGCATTAATAATCAACAGTTTATGGAAAAGAAGTTGTCTATAGAACAAGTACTTTTACAAATGGGTAAACAATTGCAAAGTCAAGGTGCTGATTTAAGAAATATTAAGAATCAAATGAGACAGATTGCTAAGCCCCAAAGAACACTTCCTAGTAATGTTGAGATAAATTCAAAAGACAATAGTAAAGAACTTGAAAAAATTAAAGATGTTCAACTTAGTAGTGTAAATGAATTAAATATAGGAATTCAAAAAGAGATTGAAGTTGAGAGAGAAACTGAAGAAACTGGAAAACCAATAGAATTTATTTCCAAGGATAAAGAACAGCCTGTCTCTCCAACTAAAATTGCTTTTGAAAGAATACCACCTCCTTTTTCTCAATGACTTAGAAAACAAAAGCTTGATCAATAATTTTTAAAGTTTTTTAAGATATTTAAAAAGCTTAGAATCAACATTCCATTTGTAGAAGCTTTGGAACAAATGTTGAGTTATGTCAAATTTATGAAAGAAATATTAAATAAAAACAGGAAGTTTAAAAATTATGAAACTTTTAACTTAATGAAGAAAGTAGTACAATAATTCAAAAGAAGATTCTTAAAAAAGCTTAAGGACCTTAGTAGTTTTAGTATACCATGTGCGATCGGAGAAAAATTTTATGGAAAAGCCTTATGAGATTTAGGAGCTAGAAAAAATCTCATGCCTTTATTTCTTTTTAAAAGGTTAGACTTATGAGAGATTTCTCCCACTACTGTAACCCTTCAGTTAGTTGATCGATCTATCACTTATCTTAAGGGAGTTATAAAAAATGTACTAGTTAAGATGGATAAATTTACCCTTCCTGTGGATTTCATTGTACTAGACATGGATGAAAATAAAGAAATTCCTATTATTCTTGGGATACCTTTCGTTGCAACCAGACGCACTATGATTGATGTGCATAATACGGAATTATCTAAGAGCGTTGATGACTAGGATGTAACATTTAATGTTGTAAATTCAATGAAGTATCCTGCTAAAGAAAAATATGATAAATGTTATAGGATGGATATTATTGATTATATGATTGCTAAACAATACCAAGAAAGATGTGAAGTCATACCTGAGCAAAAAGATGAAGTTATATTAGATCTGAAAGAATTGGAAAATGAAATTGAAAGTGATTTTGAAGAAAAATCATTAGAAATAAATGTTGATGCTACTAATTTTGTTCAAAAAAAATTTTGATTTTTTTGATACTACTAAAAATAGTAAGTCTTTGATCCCTTCTATTAAAAAACCTCCTGAACTTGAGATAAAAGTGCTTCCTACGCATTTAAAGTATATATTTTAAGAATTTCATCAACTTTACCTATTGTAATATCTCTAGATTTAACAAAAAATCAAGAAGAATAAATACTGGAGACATTGAGAAATTATAAAAAATCTTTTGGATGAGCATTTACCGATATTAAAGAAATCAACCCTTCAATTTGTATGTACAAAAGTTTAATGGAAGATAACCATAAACATTTAGATGATCCTCAAAGAAGATTGAATCAATAATGAAATAAGTGGTAAAGAAAGAAATAATAAAGTGGTTGGATGCGAGAATTATTCATCAAATCTCTGATAGTGCATGGGTTAGTCTGATTCACTGTGTTCCTAAGAAACGAGGAGTGACAGTAGTTGTTAATGAAACAAATGAATTAATCCAACAAGACAAGTAATTGGATGGCAAATGTGTATTGATTATAGAAAATTAAACCTTACCACCATAAAGGATCACTTTCCTTTACCTTTCTTAGACCAAATGTTGGATAGAGTAGCTGGGCATCGCTATTTCTACTTTTTGGAGGGATATTCTGGTTACCACCAAATATCTATTGCTCTAGAGGATTAAGAAAAGACAACATTTACAAGTCCTTATGAGACTTTTTCTTTTAGAAGAATGTCTTTTGGTTTATGTAGTGCACCTACAACTTTCCAAAGGTGTATGATGTTTATTTTCTGTGACATAATTGAGAAAGGATTTGATGTATCTATAGATGATTTCTCAATTTTTGGAACCTCTTTTGATTCATGTTTAGATCATTTAGCAAAGGTTCTAAAATGCTGTAAAGAAACTAATTTAGTTCTTAATTAGGAAAAATGTCAATTTATGGTCAGTAGAAATTGTGCTAGGAAATAAGTTTCTAAAAATTTCATGGAAGTTGATCCATCAAAAATTCAAGTTATTTCTGAATTATGACCTCCTACATCAATAAAAGTAGTAAGAAGTTTTCTAGGGCATGCAGGATTTTACAGTAGGCATATTAAAGACTTTCCAAAAATTGTTAAGCCTCTATGTCATTCTTTAAGAAAAGAAAGGAACTACAATTTTAATGATGAATGCCTAAACACCTTAAAATTATTAAAGGATAAATTAATCCTTGTACCTATGATTGTTTCACTTGACTAGGAAAAAACATTTGAGTTAATGTGTGGTACAAGTGATTATGCTATTGGGGATTGGGGTTGTTTTAGAACAAAAATAATATAAGATTTTAAAAGTCATATATTATGCTAGCGAAACTCCTAACGAAGCTCAAATTAACTACACAACAACTAAAATGATCTATTGATAATAATATATGCTTTTGATAAATTTAGACCATATCTAATTGGAGCTAGATGCATTGTGCATACTGATCATTCTGCTACTAAATATCTTATGTCAAAGAAAGACACGAAACCAAGATAAATTAAAAAAACACAAAAAAATTTGCAGAAATTTAAAGAATATAATATTTTTATTTAGATATTTTAATTATTTTATAATTTCAATTTTACCTTTTGCATTCTAAGATTGGGATCTAAAGATTTAGTACCCTACGATTCTAAATTTAAACGAACAATAAGAAGAATTGGAAAGAAAAAAACAACTTTACAATTTTGAAGAAATGTCAAACACATCACAAAATAAAACTGAGATTCTAACTACTGAAAATGAACATCAAAATTTACAAATACCATTAAGGGATTATGCAAACCCTACAGCAGATGAAATTCACTTGAGTATCCAAACTCCTGTTGTAGTGGCTAACTCATTTGAACATAAACCTGTAATAATACAAATGGTGCAAAATAATCAATTTGGGGGAACACCATCTAAGGATCCAAATTTACAGCTTGCAAGTTTTCTAAAACTGTATGCTACTATCAAATATGATGGTGTACCAAACGACACTGTTAGACTTAGACTTTTTCATTTTTCTGTAAGCGATAAAACTAAGATGTGGTTAAATTTGTTAGTACCTGGATCTATTAGAATTTTAGGGGATTTGGCACAAAACTTCCTAGCTAAATACTTTCCTCTTTCAAAAACTACTAAGATAAAAAATCATATTACTTTTATTACTCAGTATGAAGGAGAGTTAATTTATGAAGCTTGGGAACAATTTAAGGAACTCCTTAGAAAGTGTCGACATCAAGTTCTACCTGACTGGTAAATCATTCAAACATTTTATAATGGGCTAATATGATCCCTTAGATCTATAATTGATGTTATTGCCGAAGGATCTTTAATGTCAAAACCATTTAATGAAGCTTATGCTTTAATTAATGAGATGACAACTAATAATTTTTTATGGCCCTCAAAAAGGGTAAATCCTAAGAGAGTAGATAGTATTTATGATAATGATGTTATATCTATTTTGGCCTCCCAAGTTATTGTGATATCTAGAAAATTAGATAATTTTACCATGAGTTCTTCTCAAACACCTCAAGTGAGCGAGGAAAATTTATTAGGAAAATTTAATGATTCTCAATCATTAGAAAATTTACATGGGGTTATTAATAAAGCCAATAACCCATATTCTAACTTTTATAACCCAGGTTGAAAAACCACCGCAACTTTAACTGGAATAATAATAATTCCAGTGGTGGAAATCAGCAATGGGGGAACACTCAAGAGAACTTAATAGGAAACTGGAACAACCATTATAGTTCTAACTATTGACCTTCTTATCCTCCTTACTTCAATAATCAACAATTTAAGGAAACAAAGTTGTTTATGGAACAACTTATATTACAAATAAGTAATCAATTAAAAATTCAAGTGGCTGATTTAAAAATTATTGAGAATCAACTGAGACAGATTGCTAATGCACTTAGCAATAGACCACAAGGTACACTTCCTAGTTATGTTGAGATAAATTCAAAAGACAAAAGTAAAGAAAAAGAACAAATTAAAATTGTTCAACTTAGAAGTGGAAAGGAATTAAATATAGGAATTCAAAAAGAGATCGAAGTTGAGAGAGAAACTGAAGAAACTAGAAAACCAAGAGAAACTATTTCTAAGGATAAAGAACAACCTGTCTCTCCAACTAAAATTGATTTAGAAAGAATATCACCTTATTTTTCTCAAAGATTTAGACAACAAAAGCTTGATCAATAATTTCAAAGTTTTTGAGATATTTAAAAAGCTTACGATCAACATTCCATTTGCAGAAGCTTTGGAATAAATGTCAAGTTATGCCTAACTTGTGAAAGAAATATTAAACAAAAAGAGGAAGTTTGAAGCTTAGAAACTGTTTCACTTAGTGAAGAATATAGAAAAATAATTCAAAAGAAGCTTCCTCAAAAGCGTAAAGACCCTAGTAATTTTACTACACCTTATGCGATTGGAGAAAAATTTTATGGAAAAGCTTTATGGGATTTAGGGGCTAGAATTAATCTCATGCTTTCATCTATTTTTAGAAGGTTAAACTTAAGAGATGTTTCTCCTACTATTGTAACCCTTTAGTTAGCTGATATCTATTGCTTATCCTAAAGGGGTTATAGAAGATGTACTAGTTAAGGTGGATAAATTTATCTTCCCTGTGGATTTCATTGTACTAAACATGGAAGAAGATAAAGCATTTCTTATTACTCTTGGGAGACCTTACCTTGCAACCAAATGCACTATGATTGATGTGCATAATAGAGAATTATCCACGAGATTTAATGACCAGGAAGTAACATTTAATGTTCTAAATTCAATGAAGTATCCTGCTAAAGAAAAAGATGGTAAATGTTATAAGATGGATATTATTGATTATATGATTGCTAAACATTACTCAAATAGATGTGAAGTCATATCTGAGCAAAAAGATGAAGTTATATCAGAACTAAAAGAATTGAAAAGTAAAACTGAAAGTGATTTTAAAGAAAAATCATTAGAAACAAATGTTGAGGATACTAATTTTGTTCAGGAAAATTTTGAGATTTTGGGTACTACTGAAAATAGTAAATATCTGATCCATTCAATTGAAAAACCTCCTAAACTTAAGATTCAAGTGCTTCCTACACATTTGAAGTATGCATTTTTCAGGAATTAAATATCCTTAGATTTAACAAAAGATTAGGAAGAAAATTATTGATGATAATGAGAAATTATGAAAAAGCTTTTAGATGGAAATTTGTTGATATTAAAGGAACCAGTCCTTCAATCTGTATGCACAAAATTTTAATGAAAGATAACCATAAACTTTAGGTTGATCCTCGAAGAAGAATAAATCCAATAATGAAAGAAGTGGTAAAGAAAGAAATACTTAAGTTGTTGGATGTGATTATCATTTATCCTATTTTTTATAGTGGATGGGTTAGTCTTATTCATTATGTTCCTAATAAAGGAGGAGTGACAGTAGTTGTTAATGAAAGGAATGAATCAATTCTAAAAAGACAAGTAACTGGATGGCGGATCTATATTGATTATATAAAATTAAACATCACCACCAGAAAGGATCACTTTCCTTTATCTTTCTTAGACCAAATGTTGGATAGAATAGTTGGGCATCACTATTTCTAGTTTTTGGATGGATATTTTGATTAACACCAAATATCTATTGCTCCAAAGGATTAAGAGAAGATGAGATTTACAATTCATTATTGGACTTTGATTTTATAAGAATGTCTTATTGTTTATGTAATGCACCTGCAACTTTCTAAAGGTGTATGATGTCTATTTTCTGTGACTAAATTGAGAAAGGAGTTGAAGACTTTATGGATGATTTCTTAGTTTTTGGAACAGCTTTTCATTCAAGTTTAGATCATTTAGCAAAGGTTCTAAAACACTGTGAAGAAACTAATTTAGTTCTCAATTGGGAAAAATACAAATTTATGATCACAAGAGAAATTGTGCAAGGACATAAGATTTCTGAAAAATAGAATGGAAGTTGATCCATAAAAAATTTAAGTTATTATTGAATTTCAACCTCCTATATCAATAATTGTAAGAAGTTTTCTAGGACATGTAGGATTTTACAGGATGTATATTAAAGACTTTACAAAAATTTCTAAGCCACTATGCCATCTTATAGAAAAAAAAGTGATTTTTAAGTTTAAAATAAGGGCATAGAGGCATAGAAAAAGAAATGATTTTATAAAAAATGTCAAGAATCAAACATTCAAAGATGTGTACCAATTTATGAAACCCAGAAAATTATACAAAAATGTCATAAATCTGACTTTATGGGACACTTTGGAGTGGATAAAACTGCATTTAAAATTTTACACTCTGGATTTTTCTGGCTTACATTATTTAAGGATGTTAATATATATGTGAAATCATGTGATCGATGTCAAAGAGTAAACAATATTTCTAAAAGACATGAAATGCCCCTAAATTTTACTTTGGAAGTTGAAATTTTTTATGTTTGGGGTTTAGATTTTATTGGACTGTTTGTACCATCTTTAGGAAAAATTTATTTCTTATTAGTTGTGGATTATATGTCTAACTAGATTGAAGCTGCAGCTTTGTCACATTATAATGATCTAAGTGTTTCAAATTTTTTAAACAAAAATATTTGTCAGATTTGTAATGCCAAGAGTGATAATTATTAATGGTGGAAGTCACTTAAAAAATTTTAGAATTAGCATATTATTGGAGAAATATGGAATTAAACATCAAATTGCCATGGCTTATCACCCCAAGACCGTGGTTTAGCATATGTATCAAATCGAGAAATTACAAGAATTTTGGAAAAAAACTATAAATCCTAACAGAACTAATTGTTTCGATAGAATTAATTCTGCATTATGGGCTTATAGGACTACATATAAAACTCCTATAGGAATGTCACCTTATAGACTCATATTTCGAAAAGCTTGTCACTTACCCGTTGAGTTAGAACATAAAACTTACTGGGTTATAAAAAAATTTAATTATAATTTAAGGGATGCTGGAGAAAAACATTTATTGTAATTAAATGAGCTCGAGGAAATTAGGAATGAATCTTATGAAAATGCTAGCATTTATAAAGAAAAAATGAAAAATTAGTATGATCAAAAGATTTTAAGAAAAGATTTTGAGCCTGGACAAGAGGTTTTATTATATAATACTCAATTAAAATTATTTCCCGGAAAACCTAGGGGTCATTTATTGTGATAAAAGTTTATCCTTTGGGGCTTTGGATATTAAAGATCCAAAAATTGAACGTATAATTACAGTAAATCGACATAGGTTGAAACCTTATATTAGTAAGAATAAGCTATTTAATAAAGAAACTTTGAGGCTAGGTTAGTCCAACTAAAATAACTGGATACGTTGAGCTGACGACATTAAAGCAAGTACTGGGTGGGAGGCAACCCACTATAATTTGTATGGTTTGATTTATGTCTTTTTTAGATGTAGTACCATGACCTACTACAGTTAAAGAAGCATTTTAAAACTCTATTTAAGGATTTAAACATGATTAGAATTTGAAAGATTTGACGATAGGTGAAACAGCGTTCACTTAGGCACTGGTGCTTAGGCGCCAAAAATGGTGCCCAAGCGCTAGAGCCAAGTGAGATTGGCGCTTAGGTGCTCCAATTGTTGGTCATGGTAAAAACTACTGCCATGTAGTTTTTCCCACTTCCTTTTTTTAACTATCCTATCTTTGTCCCCAATCACCAGAACTTAGAAAATTTGGCCTGAGATAAGGAATTTAGAGTGAGTTTGAGTTCTTGTATCCATGGAGAGTACAAACAATGGTATGGGAAATGGAGATAAGTTTGTGCACAAAGAAGCTCAAACATATTTCAATGGGTTCCTAAAATTGAGTTTAGAGAGGATGACTAGCAAATTAGGAAGAATTGAAGAGGAACTTTCATTAAAAGGCATCAAATTACATTAGATGTATCATAAATATGAGCATTTGGAGTGGCAAATGAAGCTTCAATTCAATCACATGGTGTGTTATCAGGATTCTCAAGTATCAATGTATTGTAACAACAAATGGATAGAGGAGAAGATGGCAATGGATTTCCCTCACATCCCTTTAGTTCATGCTTTTGGTTGTAAGTTTTCAACATTTGAGAAGGGGGGAAAAAATTCAGTCAACAACCATTGAAGTTTATAAAGAATTAAGTGGGTTTGATTTGTCATGTGTACATTAATAGTAGTTGAGTTGTGCACTACTTTATTTAGTACTTGACTATGTGTTGGTTTGCTTGTGTATATGTGTTGTATTTCTCTCATGTGCTCATCATGTCTATTTTACTATTGTTTGATAGTTATTTATGAAGTTATGTTTATGAAAATTACGTGTTAGATGGGTGGAATTAATCTTGCATTAAAAGTTATAACTGAACAATTAGAATTTAGAAGATATTAGAGAGATCTTAAAAATGAGGTTTGATATTAAGTTAATGAGAAATTTTTTGTTAAAGGCTTTAGACTTGTTGTGTTGAACTTAAATTCCAAAGAATAAAAAATTTTGGGTCTGGCGCCTAGGTGCCAGTTTAATTGAACCGGACGAAACACCAAATTTTCATGATTTAAACTGAAACTACTCCATTTTTTATTTCTAAGCTTTTTCTTCTTCCTCCTTTCTGTAAAAACCATCCCTAGGATTAATTTTTGAGGTCCAATCTTCAAGATATTTGGCTCAAAATCACCAGATTTCATTTTCTTCAGGTTATATCTACATTTTGGCATAGATATTTTGTGATTTCACCATGTATTTTTCATACATTGAGTGAATGCTAAAAATGGGATTTTTTTCATTATGTGGTGAAAAATCCATGGATCTAAGCCTCATTTGGTTGAAAAAGTTGTAGGAAGCCATTTATGTCAATTTTAAAATTTGTTGGAATTTTTTTTTTATTTTCTTAGATGGCTCCCAAGATGATGTGGGGAAATGGGAAAGAAACTTACAACAATACAATATTCGTAAATTTTAAAGCTCAAATTAGCAACAAAAAATTGGAATTATCAAGGAATTACATTACAAAATAAAGTTTTTACAGACCCGATGGTGTTGTTAAAAGTGTAATTGTGGTTCAACACTGGGAGAGCTTTTTGTTATTTCACTGTTATAGCCTTCATTACTGTAGTATGAGAGGTTTATGCTAAATTACCTGAACCATCTGACAATGAGATATATGTTCAAGTAAGAGGAGTTAAGTTTACTTATGGGCAGATTAATGTGGTATATGGTTAGCCAATTGTTATAAAATGCTTTTATTCTAAGTATAAACCATCTGAAGTAGAGTTGGATCTGATTATTACATTTTTGACTGATGGAAGTGGAACTTAGAAGATCCAAAATGATCATAAGGTAAATTTTTCTTCTTCCAAGCTCAATATCACCTCAAAGGCCTGCATTATTTCATTTCAGCTTGCCTCCTTCCTTCAAATCATTTGAGTGAAGTGACCCGAGAGAGGTCCATCTTGAACTTTTTCATTAAAAAAATCAAACCTATTGATGTTGGTTCTCTTATTTTTGAGGCTATTAGTTCTTCTGCTCAAGCTAGTACTTTTTCAATTCTATGTTTTCCTTCTTTGATTTTCACTATTTACAAATATTTTGGAGTAAATTTTGATCCTTGGAAGAAAATTTTAAAACCACTTAAGCCTAGTGGGAGGGCTAATGTAGATGTTTATGGATGAACTAGAGGTAGAGCTCCTAATGCACCTTCAACTACTACTTCTAGACCATCTACTTCTAGACTTTCTACTTCATCTACTAATGAGCCTCCATCTGGTTTCTGGGATGTGTTGAGTGAGAGATATATGGAGCACCAGTCTGATATGTTTATAATGCAGCGCCATATGCAATATATGGAAGACAAATTTGATCCTAGGGCAGATTATCTTCAAAGGAAGAGTGATTATGAGGCAGAATATGACAAGACATTAGTTAAAGTTATGAAAGGAGATCAATCAGTTGAGTTTCCTACATGCCCTCGACTTACTACATATGAAAACTGCAAATACATGGATGAAGATATACCATTTGATTTGATGATTATGAGGAAGAGGAGAATTAGATTCTACTAACTTTTCTTGTAGTAGATATGATTTTTTTATCGTTCTCATTATGGATTGTTGATGTAAGTTTTATAGCTCTATGTACTTTTATTTGTACTATTGCATTTGCTCTTGTTTATTTATTTTGTTTGTACGTTAGAGTAGTCTTTTTCATTGCAAATTTTCTTGATATACATGTTGTGATTTAGATTTTCTAATACTCAGCACCTGTTTGTATCAATTGTATATGTAATGTTCTTCTACTTAGAAATCTTAATTTTTTCTCTTTATTCATGCTTATTATGAACTGTACTGCTTTTAATTAATTAAAATTTTAAGTTTAAGGGAAGGGAGAAAATTTTTTTAAAAACTAAACTTTATTTGTCCTCAATAAATTATGTTTTTAATTTATTTTAATATAGCTTATTATAAGTGGTATTAACTTTAGAAGACTATGTTTTTTTATTCTATAATTTTATAATAGTCATAAGTAAAATTTTCTAGTAGAAGGGGTAGTTCAAAATGTTAAGATGTTTTGTATGAAATTTTAGAATTGTGCTTTTTATTATTCCGAGTAGAGAAATTGTATCTTTGAAATTGTAAGAAATTTTAAATATACACTTTAACAAGAATTGGAGACTGTAAGAAATTCATTTTTAAACTACTACACATTATTAAGGAAATGTGATGGGTTTTTAACTTTAGGAAGAGAATAGTGAAGTTCAAATATTTAAAGGCTATTTAGATATAGTAATCCTCACATTAAAAAAAAGAAAAATCAAAAGAAAATAAAAGCAAAAAAAAATGTGAGGAGAAGCTTAAGGAAATACCTAAAAAAAAATTGGCTTCACTTGAATCAACTTAAAGAAAAAATTTATATACATTTCTAAGCTTATTTACAATTTTAAAGTATTAATATCTTTATTAGTAGAGTTTTCATATAAATTCTTTTCTTTTAAATTTTTCTAAGACTTTGATCAAGACAAACTACAAATATTTTTGAAATGAATAAAAAATTAGAATTCCTTAACTTGAGTATTGAGTATCCTTATATATTGGTTCTAACCTAAGCTTTAATGAAAGGTATTTTGTATGTTTTTAGTTACAACTGCAAGAAAACAAGTTTAAGAGCAAAAAAGAGCAAAAATATATCAAAAATGAGGAAAATGGACCAAACTAAGAAAAATTATCAAGATCAGCCGAACTGGTGCCTAGGCGTCGGATGAAGATCGTGGTTGGCACCTAGGCACGTCAGTTTTGGTGCCTAGGTGCTAGAGTCAGTTTCTAGAAGATGCATTGAATGAGGCCAAATTTTGAAGAAATGTCTGAAGTAACCCTTCATTATTTTCAAAGCTCTATATATAGGGATTAATTTTAAACTTCTAGGGAGAGTGCTAGAATCATTTTGAGAAAGGGGACACCCATGTCATAAATCTGGAGGAAAACCTTGGTGACTTCCCAAACTATCCTAATATTTGACTTCAGTTTTGTGGAGAAATTATTTGAATGTTTCATCCTGCCAATTTTACTATTTAGGACTTACATTCGTGTGAAACAGTCACAAAAATAGCCTGGAATATGTGAGGATTTAGGTTGCGACGGACGACAACCTTAGAATCCTAAGACGAGTTAGGGCTTATATTGTATAACAGAGCTATAAAAAGGCCTAAAAATGAGGAGAGGATCTATGTTGCATAAGCAAACAATCTCAAAATCCTATAGCTTGTTGTTTAATTCTAACGAAAAATATGTCGTTGCAAATCCTCTTGCTGTTAAAGATAGTTGTGCTGCCCACAAAGCTAGCTCCAAGGTCCTCGTTGTGACGAGTTTATGTTTTCTAATGTGTCAAGTTATGATTTCAAATCATAAGGCCCTATGATTACGATCATTAAAATATTATGGGTCATATTAAAGTTGATTAGATTTATACCGGTTAGGATCCTACGGTTCCCTCATTCCGACACCATTATTTTCTATCAAATTCACTTAATCCAAATGAATTTACTAAACCCAACTTAATGAATTCTGTCCTTTCATTTAGACCGTAGAAATCTCGTTAGCAACCGTAGGTTACCTCCTCCGAGAAACTCCCGATCATCCGATAGAGACATCTTAATTTAGTTGCAATTTTTATTTTGTGATGTTTGTGATTATTTTTTGAGTTGTTTTATATTTTGAATGTTGTGGAGGTAATTTTTATCTTGGTTGATTTTAGTTCTCGATTTGGTTTTATAGCTACCCTAACAGTTTTGGTTTCATATAGGGTGACATCGCTGTTTAACATGCAAGCTGAAGATAAGAAGTACAGGAAGATAAATGCAATAATGTAAAAGTGTACCTGGCGAGTCTTCTCATTCCACCACCTGAAAGGTTAGTACTCACAAAGCATGTATAGTATCACAAGAAATTTTAAGTTGTAAGAGTAGATGAAGGTTTAGCTATCAAACCCCAAGTTATGACTTTGTTGAATCTCAAAATATCTTAGTGGATAATTTTAGAACAAAATATAACAAGTCAAGTTTGCCCTTCAGAATATCCAACAGATTTCAAAATGTTCAAGGCATGACCCTAGATCATTTTGAATATAAGTTGAAATATCCTGAGTTCATTTTGATCTTGTCATAATGTTCTAATAATCATCCGAGGTTGAAGTGTGACTACCCCGTTGCCCAGTGAAACTTAACAATTTAATTAACCCGAGGATATAATACTCGATCAATCAATTGACGTTTCATTTAAGAGTTATGTGAGTGGGCACCCTTAAGAAGTGTTTGAGTTATTAAATATTGTAATGCCCGGAGTTAAAGTCAGGCTTGTAGTGCTTAAAAGATGTTAATCACATATCATATCATTTTCTAAATCCAACTAATTGAGTTTAGAAATTGAGCCTAGGTCACTACTAAGCCTTTAACAATCATAGTGATTGAAATGGTGGTTTTCAAAGTTTTACTTTAAGTTTCATATATCCTTCCTAAGAAGAGTAAATTATCATCTTCCTGGCTTAAGCCCATCACTTAAGAACCATTTGATCTTCAATTGACTTCCAAGTCATGAAGATTGGGAAAATTATGCTCTTAGTTGATGTTGTGCAAGGGTATTGAATGGGTTTCTACCTTTTAACCCCATTGTAATTCAATCATACAAACATGCTTATTAAGATCAAAATTACCCATTTTCTCTTTGATAATTCTAAATTTTTTATTAAGGCACCAAAGTCTTAAAATTACCATTTTGCCCTTGGGGCACTTCACCTCATAACTCTTTAAACACAACTCAAATGATTTTGAGGGTTTAAAGTGTTATATCTATGAGGTAATTATGATGTTAGAGGAGAACATGTGGACCCCTCAAGATTTGATTTAATTTAAATAATTACTTAAATTTAGGAAATAGGATTTTCAAAGGTTATATTATTTAACTATCCAAAATAAAATTTATATTTATGGAAAAAATATTAGAGGTTTCCTAAGGTCAGAGAAACACTTAGACAAAATTTCATGATTTTTTGAATCAAATTTATATTTTTATTATTTAATTTTTAGATCAATTTTCATGATTTAATTAAAAAGAAAATAGTGTTTTAATTACAAAAATTATTTTTTATATTTTTATTAGACTCCTTTGAGTTCATAAAATTCAAAGAATCAAATTTTATATTTTGTGATTTTTAATTTATTTATAATAATTATTTTAGTGAGAAAATATGAAAAATTCATTTTTAAGCTTCTAAAATTTATTTTTAAATTAGGAAAATTAGGAAAAATTTCTTATTGAGTCCCAAGTGATCAGAGGACAATTCGGCATATTTTGAAATATTTTTGTATTTTTAGAATTATTAATTATTCTTAATTATTTTAAATTCAAAATATGGCTCAAAAATTAAGTATTCTTTCAAAAATCATTTTTATTTTTTCTAAGTGTCTCTGATCACAAGGAACTCAGAAAACCAATTTTCACAATTTTACTAAATGTATTAAATTTAATATTATTATTTTTGTACAAAAATAGAAGATTTCTTAGAAAACCCACCTTAGTGCTTATATCAAGCCAAATAATTTTCAATTTTTTACAGTGGGTAGATATTATTTTTATAAACAATGTAGAGTGGTTTTGTTAATTTTTTATATGTATTTAATTTACATAAATTAATACAGTGTATCCACATTTAACAAAGTGTAGAAATTCACAAAATGATTCAAAGCATCATAATATTTTTCTTTGACTTCTTTGACCACAGAAAATCTACTAAAATTGTTCTCATAATTTTTCATGTGAAATTTTGATTTATATAATTAAAATAAAACAAAATGGTCACCTTAGATTGAAAATTAGGGTTAGAAGCATAGAAATGCCCTCTGACCTTGCAAAAATCAGGAGACATAGTCTTTGTCGTGAGGAACAAACCCTCAAAATTTCAAGCCATGATGAAATGTTTTAGGCCATGGAGAATTAAAATACCATAGAGGGTATTTAATTAATTAAAAATCATATGTTTAAAAAATATTTTTTTTATTTTTAATCAATATTATTCTCCCTGTTGACTGAGCAAGAGGGTATTTTTCTTTTTTTTATAAAGTTTTTAGAGAAAGATATGGATTATTGATGTTTAGGCATTTAAAATAATTCAAAAAATCCCTATTTTTCTACTTATACACGCAGCGCTGACTGGATCTTAGGTGGCTCTGAAGGAACACGCGGCGCTCCACCATTTGACACCACCATCTCCCTCAGCTGCCACATGAACCACGCTGTATGCACCATGGGCCCGTCCGACTTGATCTCCTCCATCCACTGAATACGCTCAAGATCAGACGGCTCTCCGTTATCATCCTCAAGTGACCTAACCTGTGAGCCGTTCACACTAAAATCTTAAGATCTTGGCCTAAACTCAACCAAATTGTATGGGGTTTGTTTCTAAACCTTCATCTACTCAAGATGAACACATCTATATAGTTTATATAGTATGAAATACAGTAAAGACGTATGGAGGGTCCAAACAAGCTCAGTTTAGGGTTAGAGTTCAATACCTTTATCTAAATGGGGAGGCCTTAGTCAGATGGTTATGGTAGCTTTAATTGGTCCCAACAAACCTCCGGATGAAGTCTTGTGCTCTAGTGAATGGTCTAGGTATGAATTTGATCAAGATCGATTTCAGGTGTTGGTTTAGAGCTACTCTAAAGGCTGTTTCAGAGGGGGGTTTGACAAAGAATCAAATCCTCTTACTCTAGGGATAGTGTGTGCACAATTAATTTGAGTTTTGTGGACTGTGGAGAGATGTCCTAGTTTGAGTTGAAAGTTTGAGCTCAAAATTGGGCTTCCACAATGGGGATCAATGGGGAAAATGGTGGCAGAGCTTAGGAGTTCTTGGAGAGTGTCTGAGAGCAATTGGACAGAGCTTCTCCAAGGATTTTTAGCACTATCTTTTCTTGGCCATGGATGGGTTGATTAAATAGAGGAGCTTAAGGGGAGTTCAAGGCTAATTGATGAGTGTAAAATGGTTCTTAGGTGGAGGGCTGAGGAGCTCTCAAAAGCCATTGGGATGAGGAGGCCTCTATAGTTGAAATTGGGTTTGATTTGGCCTTGAGGCTCTTAGTTTTGGGGTTTTTTGGCCACTAAGCTACCCGGTAAGGCCAGGGGAGGTGGCCAAAGAGTCATGTGATTGAGGGTGAGGTTTAATTATAATTTACTCCCAATGGTAAGTGATGATGGGGGAGATATTTGGTTAAGGCCCAAAAATGGGCTAAGATCCTTTAATTTAGGGACCCATTGGTCCAAAGCTCACCATGTTTGGTCCAAGGGGGTTTATCCTAGTCAATAATGTGTGCTTAGTGGTTGTGGAGACCTTAATTTGGTGGTTTTAGGATGGTCAAGTCAATTTTTGTGCATGGGTCCAATTTGGGTTCAAATGGCTAAGAGTTGGATTTGGGTTAGGTTAGCGATGACTTTGAGCTCTATTTATTGATCAAAATTGTGTAGATGATTGTAATGAAGATTTTTGGTGAAGGATTGAAATTATTTTGAGTCCAATTGAAAGCTCAATTTAAAGGATTTTGGGATTTTAGTAAATTTGGGCATGTTGGGCTAGACTTGGGTGTAGGTTGGGCTAAGGTTCGGTGAGGTTCAAATTGATCGGTGAAAATCGTCTATAGGAATGTAATTAAGAGTTTTCAACATAAATTGGGTGTCAATTTTGAGTTTAAGGCATTTAATTTGGTGAAATTTGGGGACATAGCCAATTTGGGCCAAATTTGGGGATTTTTTGAACCCAGAATTAAGTACAATTGAGGCATCATTGAGGCCAATTGAAGGTCAATTTTGGTGTGTAGAAGTGTTATAAGAGATTTAGGATCCAAATTGGGGCAAATTAAGTAGGCTATGGGGTTCAATTTGGTGGGATTAAGTCATAGGCCCAAAATTGGGGGTTTGACTTAGATCAAAATTGAGCTCAAAGCATGGGCCAATTAGGCTTGTATTTAGTTTAAATTAGTCATATGAATAGTGAGTTTGAGTTTAGGATTGAAATTGGGGGGGAATTGGAACCATATTGATGCACATTTAAGGAGAATTTGGGGAAATTGTGCCTTTAAAGGCAATATAGGGGTTTTGGTCAAAATGGTCAAATTGGCCAAATTGGGTTCAATTGGAGGGTCCAAATTGGTTTTGGAGACTTTTGGAGTGATTTTGGAGGTTTTGGAAGAGTTTGGGGTGCCAAGCGTATTTCTGTAATTTTGGCAATTTGGGGTTATTTTGGTAATTTGGAATTTCTAGGTGGATTTAAGTAATTTGGGTATTTTGACATGGTATGAAATGATTTTTGAACAAATTTGGGTATTTTGGGTGAAATTTGGATCTTTAGGACAACTTTAAGGTTTGGGGATGTTTAGGTAATTTGGGTGGATTTAAGTGCAAAGGCCAAGTTGATTATTTTTTGTAGAATTGGGGTATGAGCTATGGACCAATGGAATCCCCATTTGGGTCCTCTATGTACTGGTCTTAGCAAAATCCTAGTCCTAGGACTAGTGGATGTAGGGGACCATCTACATGAGTCTCCCAAAAGAATCAAGGGATCAAATTCAACCATTTTGGGTTTAGGGTTGTGAGTGATTGTGGGTGGTAGTGAGTGCAAGTGAATAAACTAGCTCCATATCAACACCCAAGGCTAACTAAACTAGCTCCACTTAAGTTCCCTCATACTGACCCAACCTACTAAGTGCTAGAGGTTAGGATTAATATGTGGAACTTCAAGTTGAGAAAGGAGGAGTTTATAATTTCTAATGGTGAGGGTTCCTTTTCTAGTTTTCTAGGAATAGTCAACAGGAAAGGCCTATGACTAAACCTTAGGCAACTAAAGAGCGAAAACTAAACCTCAACCAAAAGTGAGGTCAACTATGTTTCACAACAAATTTCAACAATTCAATTGGCCAAATCAAAATGTAAATTAAGTTCGGAGTTGAAAAATCATCATAATTTATTTTATATTTTAACATTGGCACATCCATATTATCTCTTCATCTCACCATATCTCAAAATAGATAGAAAGTTAAGGGAAACTACTCAGACTTCATGAGAAAGATACAACAAAACACAAATTTTATATACAAAAGAAATTTCATACAACACTAAAAAAAATAAAAAACACTTATTTGAAACTCTTTCTCAAAGCAAATCCCTTGTAGTCTTTCCTATGAAATGTAGGAAGAAGAAATCTCTCACTTTTCTCCTTCTTCAACACTCTTAGAGAAAGATTCACACTTAATCTCAACACAAAAACTCTAAATTCTTAAGGAAAAATTACTAATAGACTCCAAAATGGCGGTGGAATGAAGATGGAAAAGTGTATGGCATGTATGAGAATGAATTAAGGCGAGGAATGGCAAAAAAGGAGTCAGGAGGAGCCCCTTTTTGGATCAATTTTGGCCCCAAATAAAGCCTAGGCTCGGTTCTCCAATAGTTGCATCCAAAAACTCTTCAAAAAGCATCCAAATTCATCGAATCTTTTAGAAATAGGGACTGAACCGACACTGGCGCTGCTCTCTGTCAAACGGCACCATCAAAGCTGAAGAAATTTTCAACTTCTCCATTTTGACTCCAAATTTCATCTGTTTTGCTTCATTTTTGGTTCAATTCCTAAAATTCAATAACCTGCAAGAAAAAATTAAAAATACCTTTCATTAAAGTAAAATATTACCAAAAATGAGTATAAAATATGGGTCTAAAAATGCATATATGTTTGGTGTATCAAAAGCCCCCAAACTTACATGTTACTTGTCCTCAAGTAACTCCTTTACTACTAAAAATATTACCTATGGTAAAGAATTTAACTTCTAGATTTACATATTTTATTCCACTAAATACAATAGCATAACTTAAGAAAAATTCAAAACAACTCCAGTTAATACCAAAGATATAAGAATATCCAGCAATCAAGTCTAAGATTTCTGATTCTCTATTCTTTTCAAGAAAAATTACAAATTTTCATATTAAAGCAACTTAAAGTATTCATATGAAAAAGAACTTCATGAAACTTTACTATTAAATAAATTAATAATTAAATATAAGTTTAGAAAATGTAACCAAGCCTTCCTCTTTAAGTTGATTCAAGTGAAGCCAATTTTTAATTAGGCATCACCTAAATCTTCTTACCACATTATCTTTTTATTTTCTTTTCTTTTCAAGATCATTTTCAATCTTTTTTCTTTACCTTGTTTTTTTTATGTGAGGATTACTATATCTAGATAGCCTTTAATGATTTTGAACTTCACTATCTTCTTCTTAAAGTCAAAAACTTTTCACAAATCTTCACTAAACAAATTTATATTAGCTTAAAGATTTCCTAAAGTTTAATTCTTTTCTTCTTACATGAATCTTTAAGATTTTTAATACTTCATAATACAAATTTCTTTACTTAAAATAGAAAAACATAGTCTTATTCTTCTATACCAAATATCTTACTCTCTAAAATTAACCTTTATTATTGAAAATTTTTACTTGAGTTTACTATATATTTAGAAACATAAATATAGTAATTTAAAGTTATCCCCTAATACCAAAGGTCATGTTAAATTTAAAAATTTAAAAATATAGCTAAGTGAGGACAAATAAAATTAAGTTTCTTTCTTTAAAAAGGATTTTTTCTTCCCCCCCAAACTTAAATTTTTAAAAGATTTAGCATGAAGAACTGAAAAAATAAATGGTGAAAGAAANAAAACTGAATAAATAAATGGCGAAAGAAAAAATTAATTACATAAAGAAAAGAGTTACCTGTTGAAAGTTCTGATTTTGAGACTTAATTCTGAATTATTGCAAGTGCTAATATGAAAAGCTACAACACTTAAAATATTAAATAGCACATAATACATATAAAATCTGCTGAGAAATAGTTAATTAAAATACATTTAACAAAATATTAACAATTACCAACAGAATTAAATTGAATTTCAAATAACAAATAGTTTTACAATTCTATAGTTCACAACTTAATATTTAAAATAAAACAGAGTCTCACTATCTAATAACAAACAGTTTCAACAATATAACAAAAACAAACAACAAAATAATAACATACAATCAAAACTTAAATTAAAATAAAAAAAATCAAACTGACATATTGCTAATCATTGTCTTCTTCTTCTTCATCTTCTTCCACATTCAAATTCTACTGCTGATATGGGGGTAAAGAAAGGGTGAGTAGGAAACTGAACTGAGTGATCACCCTTCATATATCTGACAATTGCATCATCATAAGCAGCATCATATTCAAACTTTTGTCTTATCAAATCATCATTGTGAGCATTTTTGGCCTCCATGTTTTTCATTCTATGATCCATTCTCAAGGTATCTCCATGCTGGATCATCATCTGCTCCAATAATTCTTGAAGATTAGGGTCACTAGAAGTAGGGGTCCTCAAAGTAGAAGGAATATCTCTGGTCCTACTTCCAGACCTCCATCCAACAAGAGATTCATATATCTTTATATTGGCAGGACCAATAGGTTTTAGAGGCTCAATCCTCTAGTCCTTTGGTCTAAGATCAACTCCTGCCTGTTCATAGAGTGTGAAGATCAGGGCAGGGTGTGCTAAACCACAAGTGGTCTCTCCTAAAGCAATAGATCAAGTGTTCATATAAATAATAGATCCTACATTTATCCTCATCACTTGCTGGACACAGAAGTTCGGGATGGCTCTATCCTTTGTAACCTCACTATGATGATTTTTTGGTATCATTTTTCCAGAAATAAAGTAGTGTCAGGCCTTAGATACTACATTTAACATAAAAAGAGGAAAGTTTACCTTAACACCATTCTCTACCTTCCAGGATCCTCTTTCATCAATAAGAAAAGAAATAACCTTATCCAAGGCCTCATTCGTAGCAAAAAATTATTTACACTAGCAACTATACTCATCTTCTAATTGATAAAATTCATTAATCTTTCTTGGAGAAAACTCTACCATATTCCCGCGAAAAAAAAACAAAGTCTTCAGAAGTCTCTTTAAAATTAGCATAGAACTCCATTACTACACCAATAATCGCATCGACAGTAAAATAACAAAAATTTTCCCACTATCAAGCATTGATTAATCTCTCGACTTCTCCGCTCAAATTTTTAAATCCACAATCCTTGATTAGTTTTTTATTTTCAAGTAGACTATGGAGACAAGCACTAGCTTTGAATCTGACAAATTTGTGTTAATCATCATCCACTTTTCTCTTTCCTTTGCTCATTCTAGGTGCCATGTTAAACTAAAGAAAATTTAATGAAAATCTGAATAAATTCCCAAAACTCTGAAAATCAAAATGTAAAACGTTTAAAACTTAAATCTACTAAGTAAGAATTCTTCACCAAAGGATTTTCTCAAAATCTTTCAAAGAAATTCCAAAATTCTCAAATTTCTGCAATGTGAGATAAATCTTTGGTGAAAATAAAAAATTTTTAGTTCAAGATGAAATCCGAACTTCCTTTGCCTTAAAATCGCCTCAAATTCGAGAAAAAGAAATCCCTAGGTGCAAAAATCTGAGGTTGAAGGTGACTCAAAGGGTAGAAATGGAGTTTTACAGTGCAAATTGTGAATTTTAAGGGGTTTAAGGTGTTCTTGGGTCGAGGGAGTTGTCGACGCCCATGCCAGCGCCGTCGATGCTGAAGTCCAAAAAATTCTATTTTCTAATTTTTGTAATTTTCAATTTTCTTTCAATTTACTCCAAAGTCTTTTTAGTATTTTTGAACACAAATTTTTATCTAACAATAATTCACAAACAACACCAAACTAACTCTTATATATGAAAATACACTTTTTACAAATACATTTTTCTAATCACACTTTCACACATATAAAACAAACTAAATTTTAATTTAGCGTTGAAATCAAGCCACAAAACTAAACGCTGATACAAAACTATACACACAATCAAAGTTCAGAATTCTAAATCAAAGCAAACTAAATCAAATCCACAAAATAACATTAAATAAAAAAGTATTTTAAACTAATAGAGAGTCCAAATTCTTCAATTATTTTGCCTTTTCTTCAGTGCTTTCTCCTCCTCTAATATCCCCCGGAGACTGGTAATGAACGTACAGAGTGTAGAAGGGTCGGTACGGAAATTGATCAATCAAATTTTCTTTGATCCATCATTTTTCCTTGAACATCCACACTAATCATGCTTCAAATGTTCTAGTATGATCAAAATTCTCTTTCATCCTCCAATCTAGGTGATCGAAAAGGTATTTAAGATTTTCTATTGCATTCACTATACTATAAAGTTATCTTTCAATTTTCTTCATTTTCTTTTCCAAAGCTAGTAAACTTCCAACGGTTTGTAGCATTAATGGAGTTGAAGCATGTGATGAATGATCCAAGATAGCATCTAATGCTTCATTTCCATTCCCAACATAATTATCATCAATAGGAAGCATGGGCTCCCAAGGTAATAAAACCTTTTCCCAATTTTCTTATGGAACTTAAGATTGACTGCAAAGTAGGAAACCTGTGGAAGGATGTCCAAGTCCATATATTGGCTCATTCATAATATTACCCACAATAGATTTTAAAATGATAGATCCTACATCAATGGGCTTTTCCATTTGAATGCAATAGTTTAAAATAATACTTTTTCTTTGGTGACTCTACTAATCTTCATGGTAAGGAGTAATTTTGCAGAAATGAAGAAATGCCAGTGTTTTGATATTGGATTAAGCAATGAAGCAGAGAAACTAACATATCCCTTATCTCGCATTTCCCAAATATCACTTTCATCCGTCAGAAAATTATAGATATCTTGCATCAAATCTCTCGTTGGGATAAAATTTGTATAATGACAGATTGGAACGTTTTCTATCATATACAACTCATTAATTCAAGCCGGAGTAAATGGTATAGCCTTACCTTGTACGAAGACAACTCGTTAGGTAATTTCATGTAAGTTGGCATAGAATTCCTTCACCATTGGTACAACAACTGCAGTGGTAGTGTAGCACAAAACATCCCATCATCTTCGTACAATGATTTTATCAATCGTAGAACTTGGATTAATCAATCCATAATTGACAAAGTCTCTTTCCTTGATAAACCTCTTCTTTGTAATGACTTTGTCGTATAATCTCTACGTTTCGAAATCGATAAACTTTCTTTTATTGAAAACCCCATACCTGAAAGTATTTCTAGAATTGGAAGCTATAGAATTCGAAAATAGGAAGTTTTTTGTGGTCCAAGGCAAATTTTAGGACTTTAAAAACACCTCCCGGCTATTATTAAGAAGCGAAATCCCGCCAAAGACAACCAAAAACATTAAAACTGCACGAAACTGCTCAGGAAGTCATCGGCGATCCCAATGGCACTGTCGGCGCCATGATCTGTCTAACGGGCGTCGTCGGCGCCAAATGCCAAAATCACGTCTTTTCATTTTTTTTTTGTTCAATTCGATTCCAAATTTTCCTCCAATACCAATATTTTTCTTAATTTATGATATATAAATTTGTGTAGGGTTATTATTTCCAAACAGGTAAAACAATTATCAAATAAAATTGTAATACATAGATATATATATATTTATATATGGGTTGACTCCCACAAAGCGCTTGGTTTAACGTCGTCAGCCCGACGCACCATTTGGTTACTTGGGTTGACTTATCATTAAAACCTCTTTAAATTGTGGTATGTGCCTTTCATAATAATGTTTCAATCGATGCTCATTAACTTTATATATCTTTGTTGACCTCATTTTTGGTTGAGGTTTAGTTTTTCCTTTTTAGAAGCCTAGTGTCTAGCCATAGGACTTTTCCTGTTGACTATTTCTAGAAAACTAGACATGTAACCCTCACCTTTAGAAATTCCAAACTCTTCTCTACTCAACTTGAAGTTCCACATATTGCTCTCAACCTCAAGATGAGTCACCCTAAGGATTGCTGGACCTTAAGGTTGGCCTTGGGTGTTGGTCTGGAGCTAAGGCACTCAATACACTTATCTACACCCACATTCACTCACAACCATGAACTCAAATTTCTAGCCTAGATCCCTTGATCTTTTGGGATACTCATGCAGATGATCCCCTAAACCTACTAGCCCTAGGACTATGGTTTAGCTAAGACCACTATGTAGAGGACCCAAAATGGGTTTTCCATTGGTCCATGGCTTATTGGTGATGATTGGTACCTCAACTCTACCAAAATACCCATCTTGGCCTTTTGCCCCTAAAACACCCCCAAATTACCAAAATACCCCTCTTGGGCCCAAAATCCCAAAAATTCCAAAAATTACCAAAAATCCCAAATAATCCAAATTTTATTTCTCTCAACTACCACATAACCCAATTTGGCCAATTTGACCATCTTTAACCAAAATCCCCAAATTGCCCTTTAGAACCAAATTTCCCCAAATCCAACTCAAATGTCCACCAATTTGATCTCAATTGACCCTAATTCCAATCCTAAACCTAACTTCATTATTGATATGACCAAAATAAATCAAATACAAGGTCAATTGGTCCATGATTTGAACCCAATTTTGATTTGGGTCAAAACCCCAATTTTGACTATATGACCTAATCTCATCAAATTGAACCCATAGCCTAGTCAATTGGCCTCAATTGATGTTGAAAAATCTTGATAACATTCATATACATAAAAATCAACCACCAATTTACCTTGGTGAAGCCTCAAATCCATTTGATTTTGGCCT
>JXCR01129191.1:2030-17102 GCA_002079205.1 Phalaenopsis hybrid cultivar
ACATTAGGCTTAACAAAAATAAACTTTTATTATGTCTAAAACCCAATTTAACCTAGTTAACCCTTTTAAGCCTTAATTACGTTAGGCTTAACACAAATAAGCCTGAATTAGGTATAAACCCCAATTAGACTTGATTAACCCCTTTTATGCCTTAATTACATAAATTTTAACATAAATAACCCTTAATTAGGTCTAAATCCCAATTATACCTAATTAACCCCTTTTAAGCCTTAAGGTCTAAATGCCAACTAGAACTAATTAACCACCTTAAGCCTTAATTACATTAGGCTTAGGTAAACTTAAATCCTAAGTAGGTATAAACCCCAATTAGACCTTATTAATCACTTTAAGCCTTAATTACAATAAGCTTACGTAAACTTAAATCATAATTAGTTCTGAACCCCAACTAGACCTAGTTAATCCTTTTTAAGCCTTAATCACATTAAGCTTAATGCAAATAAAACTTAATTAAGTCTATACCTCAATTAGACCTAATTAACCTTTTAAACCTCAACAACATTACATTATGTTTAATGCCAACTAAACTATAATTAGGTCTAACCCAAAATTTAGACCTAATTAATTGAATTAAGCCTTACTTACATTAAGCTTAGTTAACACTAAATTTCAATTAGTTCTAGCCTTAATTAAACTTAATTAATTTAATTAAACCTTACTCATCTTATGTTTAATTATCCTTCATACCTAATTAGATCTAATCTAAATTAGATTTAATTAATCCTTTAAGTCTTAACTACATTAAACTTAAGTCAACCTAAACTCTTAGGTTCAACCCAAATTAAACCTAAACCAACTTAAATCTTAGGGACAATCCAAATTGAACCTAAGTAAATTTTAAATCTAAACTGCATCATACTTAACTAAATTAGACCCAACTTACATCTGATCTAAACTTTAAGTCCAACCTACATTGGACTTAAACCAACTCAAACCCTTAGGTTAACTCATATTGAATTTAAATCAAATCAAACCTTAAGACAAACCAAACTTTGGGTTCAGAACACATTGAACCTAAACCAACTTAATCATTAGGTTTAACTCATATTGAATCTAAGAATCTAAGTCAAACTTAAACTTTTAGGTTAAACCCAAAATTGGACCTAAACCAACCAAAACCTTAGGTTCAACCCACATTGAACTTAAATTAACCTAAACCTTAGGTTCAATCCACATTGAACCTAACTCAACACTAACATTAGATTCAACAAAATTGAGCCTAAATTAAAGCTTAGGTTCAATCTATATTGAACCTAAATTAACCTAAAATCCTTAAGTTCAAGCCATATTGAACTTAAAGAGATCTAGAACTTTACTTTCAAACCAACTTAAATAATTTTTTAGCTTCAATCTAAATTTAACTTAAGTCAACAATCAACATAAACTTTTGGTGTAATCCATATTGAGCCTAAGTGAACCCTAAGTCACACCTACATTAGAATTAACTAAATCAACCATAAGTCCTACCTACATTATAGCTAGAACTTATTCAAACCTTAGGATGAATCCTTATTAAACCTAAATCAATCATAAGTCCTACCTACATTAGACTTAGAACAATTTCAAACCTTAGGTTTAATCTATACTGAACCTGAATCAAACTTTAGGTCTTACTTAATTTGGATCTATATCATCTTAAACCATAGTTTCTACTTACATTGAACCTAAACCATTTCATATCATGGGTCTTACTTAAATTGGATATAAAACCATTTCAAATCTTAGGTTCTATCTAAATTGAACCTAAATATTATGTCTTACCTACATTGGACTTAAAACGACATTAAACTTTAGGTTCTACCTACATTGAACCTAAATCATCCTCGTACCATAAGTACTACTTAAACTGGACTTAAATCAACTTAAACCATAGGTTCTACCTACATTGAACCTAAATCATCTTCATACCTTAGGTCCTACCTAATTTGGACTTAAACCATATTAAACTTTAGGTTTTACTTACATTGAACCTAAACCATCTTAAATCCTACCAACATTGGATTTAAACCATATTGAACTTAGGTTCTACCTAAATTGAACCTAAAAGACATCAAAGTTTAGGTCCTACATAAATTGGATCTAAATCATCTTCAATTTTAGTTTCTACCTACATTTAACCTAAATCATCTTCATACCTATCCAAATTGAATCTCAATAACATTAATCTTTAGGTTTTACCAAACAATAAACCTAAATATTAAGTCTAATATACTAGATCTTAATCAAATTTCTTTAGGTCTAATTGACAACTGGCCTAAAATAAATGATATCATAAAAATCCAACTCATCAACCCATTGACAAAAATATAAATGACATAAAATTTACTTTAAAAGACATTAGAACTTAAACTTGAACTTAAAAATGATTTGCAGGAGGTTGGGTTGCTAACAAAATATCTTTGAGCCACTTGTGGCTAATCAAGCTGCAAACATAATGACTACAGACGATGAAACCATGGGACTATGATCGGGGCACAAATAATAAAAAATAAACGACAAAAATGACAAACTTTAATATAAGAGAATGAAGAACTCGAAATAGGTATTATACTTAAATCTCTGGTTATTTAGTTTTTCATGTGGTTTTCCATGTACGAGAATTCATTTTCTCTACAATGATCACCATAAAGAAAATCATCCCGACATTTCCTTTTTTTACTATTTTCTATTTCTAGCTCTTTTTCTTCTTTCTCTGAGTTTCGTAAATGAGGCTCCTTCACATGATCCAAAAGAATAAGTTTTTTTGGATGTTAGGGCAATAAAATTGACAATAAAGTAACGACTCCTTTCAATAATGATATCAAACCAACAACATGACAATGGGAATTGGCTGTGGTGGAACGACCTGCGACGTTCCAGTGGTCACCAACCCTCACCTCATTAGCTTAGGTTTTTGAAACTCCTAAGAATGATAGTCACTTTTAAATAAAACATTTTTTCTTAAAACTTAGGCTAGATCCATAATCAGTGTGATAGAACTTTTTTCTATTTAGGACATAAGACGTCTCCTGTGGGTTAAATTCATAAAATTCAACTATGTATACTGATACCCCTAAAAATGTGCTACTTTTTCATATACATTTTATGCTTCTTTTTAATCATATTGCACTTTAATGGTAGGTAGTTTACATGTCTTTGGTTTCAGGTATAATAGATGGAGTTTTAGAGAAAATGGCGCAATTTGGAGTCAAATGGAGCAAGGATGAAAAATATGATTTGACATATTTTGTTGGAGTGGATGGGAGCTGAAACGGGGCAAAATGGAGGTGCTTCCAACAAGTTGGTGCCTAGGTTCCAATCTCGCCCAAAAAGTGGTGCTTGTACGACACATTCTAGCACTTGGGCACAAAAAAAGGTTTAATAATGAATTTGGGCAACTCCGAGATATTATTGTTGTTATGAAAGATTTCAGGTAGCCATGCATGCCTCAAAGAGTTATGTAAAGAATTTAGACATTTGGAAAGAAACCTTTTGGCATTTAACATCCTTTGGAAAGATGAGGTGTGTCTCTTTAAGTGAAAAGGCGTTTCTATTGGAATGACGAGGTATTTGGTTTCTCTTCAAAAAGGAGGGCTGACATCTCTCTTGAGAGAGTATTAAGAAGAGTTTAGGAGTGATTCAGAGAGGAGTTTTGAGTGCCTCTTCAAGGAGGTGTGCGTGTGTGTGTGTTGAGGTGAAGTGTCATTTGGAGTGTTGGTGACTTTTGGGACTGTGAAAAAAGTGTAGGGATTGTTAATTGTTGTGCAAGGAGGGCATGAATCTTCTATAAAAATAAGTATTGAACTTTTTTTTGTATTTACTTTGAATTATTATAAATATAGTTGTTTTTTTCATTGTCATTTGCAATGAATAATTCATGTGTTCTCTCCATGATCAGTGAGTGATTTTCCTTACTCTTTCTCCTTTTGATGAGAATTAATCAAGTGTAGGATTAGAATTGTTTAACATTCTCTTATTCCATACTTGTGATGATTCATTATTTCNGGTTGTGCAAGGAGGGCATGAATCTTCTATAAAAATAAGTGTTGAACTTTTTTTTGTATTTACTTTGAATTATTATAAATATAGTTGTTTTTTTCATTGTCATTTGCAATGAATAATTCATGTGTTCTCTCCATGATCAGTGAGTGATTTTCCTTACTCTTTNCAAAGTTATTATCTTGCTGTTATTGTGTGTTTATTTAAAAAAAATCTAAAATACAAAAAAGTTTTTTGATATATGTCATATTAATTAAGTCGTTAAATTTGTATGAGTAGTTTAGGAGTTGCAGACCTCTAATTTTACAACTCAAATTTGGAGAGAAATTTTTATACGATTGTGAATCAAAAAAGAATCTATGATTTTATGGTAAAAATGGTGGATCAAGAATGCAATGAATATCAAGATTTAGAATAAATTGCTATTAGCTTTGAAAGAGTAAACTCAAAGAATGTAGCAAATTTTCTTAAACATATGTTGGCTATTTAACATCTTAGGTTATCGATAATGAAGGAAAGTTAGATAAATATATAGGAATTTTTCCTCAAGGACCCTCAGTTATTAAATAAAATTCATTTGGACAACTGCTCGAAACTAACTCCTTTGAAACTAGCCTTGAGATATACAATGCTTATTCTGATTATTACAACCAAGGTTGGGAAAATCATTCAAACTTTAACGGGAATAACAGTTTTGGAGGAGAAAACCAACTATGGGAAGATAATCAATTTAATCAGACAAGTATTTTGAATAATTATGGTTATTATAATGATAAAATTTCTTTTCCTTTTCAATCTAACTTAAACTCACAGAATGAGGAGTTATTGTAATAAGAGGTTGTTATTCAAATGAAGAGTTAGCTAGAGAGAATAGGAGCCGCAGTAAGGAATATTGAAAACCAATTGGAGCAGATTATTAATTCAATTAACAGTTATCCTCCAGATATTTTACCTAATGACTTTGAGATAAACCTTAAGGAGAATAATGGTGGGCAAGATCAAGCTATCCAATTTAGAAGTGGAAGACAATTGGACAATATGGTTTAAATAAACATTGAATCTCAGAAAAGAGGAAAAGGAGATTGAAAGACCAATGTAAAAATTTCCTAAGGAATTAGAAAAACTTATTTCAACAACAAAAATAACTATAGAAAGACCACCGCCACCATTTCCTTAGCCCCAAGGGGAAGAATTAGAAGATAACTTGAGACAGAAGAGTAATCTAGTAAAATTTGATCCAGAGTCTGAATCATTTAAAGGGAATCTACTCCAAAATTTATGAGCTCTTGAATTATCATATAGTGATACATTTATTATAAATATTAAGGATGCTATTAATATGCAAATTGAGAAAATTATTAGAAAAATATTGGACCTAGAATGAAATAACAAGAATAATAATCTAAATAAATCAAAAAAGGCAGAGCTAAAAGAAAGTTTATAATTTAAGGATTTAGTAGGAATCCCAGAATCTGAAAAACTTTGTGAGAATGATCAGGAATTACTTAATTGGAATTTAGATCTGGGTGGAATCCTTTGTCGGGCTGACAACGTTAAACCAAACACTTCCTAGAAGGCACCAATTACTTAACTTTTTTAGAGTGATTGTTAATGATAAGGTGCTTTTGTTTATGTGTTGAACTCTGATGTGTAGTTGTCTTAATGTTGTTTGTTTGTTTTGGATTTATTTATGTGTGTTGGAAGAGTGATATTGTGATCGTCTAGTGAACTATCTTGTATCTTTATTTTTATGAAATGAATGTTAGCGTTGTTAGTGTTAGACAGACTTATCTTTATATCAGTGCCTTATTTATCATATAGCAATTCCTTTTATCAAACTGCAAACCTGAAAATTATACATGTCTAGTGTTATATTTAATACCTGTACTACTTGTATACTTCCTTTTAGTTTAACTTTTTTCCAAGCATGTTTTAGGCAAGATTTACTTTCTCCTGTAGTCATTCAACCTTGATTGTGCATGTATAAGAATTTGAGAGGATGTTGTTGTAGTTACTAGATTCAACTTTTGTTTTTTCGTCCTTCTACATTTTCTGGAATTGATTGTAAAATATTTAAAAATTAATGTTCAAGGGGAGGAAGAAAAATAAATTTCAAAGTTAAATTTTATTTATTCTCGAACAACTACAAATAAATATTTTAAAAAAATAATTTTTGTTATGTTGAGTTATCTTAAGATTACTAAAATATTAATTATAAAAATACAATAGGAAAACTTATTAAAAACATTAATGAGAACTATGAAAAAAAAGTTAAGATGTNGAATTCCTTTTATCAAACTGCAAACCTGAAAATTATACATGTCTAGTGTTATATTTAGTACCTGTACTACTTGTATACTTCCTTTTAGTTTAACTTTTTTCCAAGCATGTTTTAGGCTAGATTTACTTTCTCCTGTAGTCATTCAATCTTGATTGTGCATGTATAAGAATTTGAGAGGATGTTGTTGTAGTTATTAGATTCAACTTTTATTTTTTCGTCCTTCTACATTTTCTGGAATTGATTGTAAAATATTTAAAAATTAAAGTTCAAGGGGAGGAAGAAAAATAAATTTCAAAGTTAAATTTTATTTATTCTCAAACAACTACAAATAAATATTATTAAAAAAATAATTTTTGTTATGTTGAGTTATCTTAAGATTACTAAAATTTTAATTATAAAAATACAATAGGAAAACTTATTAAAAACATTAATGAGAACTATGAAAAAAAAGTTAAGATGTTTAGTAGAAAATAAAAGGAAAATGATTTTACTATTTATAGTAGCAAAAATTTGAATTTTTAAAAAGTTAAGGATTTTTAAAATAATGCTTTTTAACTAATTTAGAGTCCAATAAAAATCATTTTCTGATACTACATTTTAACTTACGGATAGAAAATAGATTTTTAACTTTAGATAAGAAATAGTGAAATTTAAAATCTTTAATGACCTATCCAAATATAGTAATCCTCACAAAAAAGAATAAGGAATAAAAAGATCCTGAAAGACAAAAAAAGAAAAAAAAAGAAAAAAAGAAGAAAAGAAAAGTAAAAGAAAATTAAAATAAAAAACTATGGGGAGAAGCTTGAGGATTAAGACCTAAGTAAAATTTGATTTCACTTGAATCTTTCTGAGGAAGAAAACTTATGAACAATCCTAAGCTTAAATTCATAAAGCATTAGTAAAATTATTTTCAAAATAGAATTCTTAAATCTTGAAATTGATATTTTTCTAAGAATCTAAGTTTGAAAAAAATTTAATAATTTTTGAATTAAATAGAAAATCAAAATTTTTAAGTTCAATAATAAATACTTTAATAACTTACATAATATCTAATTTAATAGAAATTATTCTAAGTTAAACTATAACATTTCTTAAACAAAATTTCATATCAACTTAAAGAAACCCTTTAACATAAATCAACATATTTTTTTTTTTTAAGTTGTAATGTTACTTGAGGACAAGTAATATTTAAGTTTGAGAGAATTGATACACCTAAAAATGCGCTACTTTTTCATATGCATTTCATGTTTATTTTTAATGATATTGCACTTTAATGGAAGGTATTTTGCATTTTTTTTGGTTTCAGGTATAAGAGATGGACTTTTGAAGAAAATGGGGCAAAATGGTTCAATTTGGATTCAGATCGAGCAAGGCCAGAAATTCTGATTTGATGTATTTTGGTGAAGCGGATTGGAGCTGAAACATGGCAAGATGAAGCTGAAACAGGCAAAATAGNAAGTTGTAATGTTACTTGAGGACAAGTAATATTTAAGTTTGAGAGAATTGATACACCTAAAAATGCGCTACTTTTTCATATGCATTTCATGTTTATTTTTAATGATATTGCACTTTAATGGAAGGTATTTTGCATTTTTTTTGGTTTCAGGTATAAGAGATGGACTTTTGAAGAAAATGGAGCAAAATGGTTCAATTTGGATTCAGATCGAGCAAGGCCAGAAATTTTGATTTGATGTATTTTGGTGAAGCGGATTGGAGCTGAAACATGGCAAGATGAAGCTGAAACAGGCAAAACAGAGGTGTTACCAGTAGAGACGGTTTAGGGGAGGTTTTGGGCAATTCCGATTAATTCCGGGATATTCTAGAAGAATACAGACAGCTATACACGCCTCAAAGAGTTATGAAATCACTCTAGACATTTGAAATGGCACCTTTTGGCATTTCACATTTTTTGGANTAGAGGTGTTACCAGTAGAGACGGTTTAGGGGAGGTTTTGGGCAATTCCGATATATTCCGGGCTATTCTAGAAGAATACAGACAGCTATGCACGCCTCAAAGAGTTATGAAATCACTCTAGACATTTGAAATGGCACCTTTTGGCATTTCACATTTTTTGGAATGAAGAGGTGTGTCCCTTGGACTGAAAAGGTGTGCCTCTTGGAGTGAAGAGGTGTGCCTCATGGAATAATGAGGTGCTTGGTTTCTCTTTAAGAAGAGGTGATGACGTCTCTCATGGGAGTGTGTTAAGAAGAGTTTAAGAGGAATTTGGAGAGGAGTTTTGCATGCCTCTTCAAGAAGGCATGTGTTTGTGCGTAAGAGGTGTGTGTAGGAAAATATTTTTATATTAATATATATATATATAAATATATATATATATATATATATATTATATATACAATTTTGAAATGTAATATTTTAATTTTTGAAAATACGACACCGAACTGATCTCATACATGGAATAGATTAAATAAACAAGCGCAACACTGCAAGTGATGTACCTATCTCTAGGAATAGACACATTATTTGATAGTGAGACTCGATTAAGTATGCTAAAGAATTTATGACTTATGTTTTACTTTGTAAAACCTTTATGTTGACCAACAAACTTCCCTATCTAATATTAAATATTAGACAATGTTTATATTAAGTTGGGTTCTAAAGTTTTCTATAAGGGCAAGCCCCTATAGTTAATTACACCTTAAATGATCGAAGTTACTTAAGAAAACTCTCAATTTATATCAGAAGTATCACCTTCAAGAATTTCAAAATTTAGGATTTTCAAGGTCGGATGAAGAAATTTCAAATGAGGTATTTTTGAAATTCAAAGGAAGAAAAATAGGGGATGCCACAAATCCTATGGAGAACCTTGGTAACTTCCAAAACTATCTTATGGTTTGGCTTCAATTTTGAGGAAATATTATTAGATGCCTCATTTTGCCAATTTTTTTTGTTAGGGCTTACACTTACATGACATGGTCATACAAATAGTCTGGAAGATAGAAGGGTNGGAAAAATAGGGGATGCCATGAATCCTATGGAGAACCTTGGTAACTTCCAAAACTATCTTATAGTTTGGCTTCAATTTTGAGGAAATATTATTCGATGCCTCATCTTGCCAATTTTTTTTGTTAGGGCTTACACTTACATGACATGGTCATACAAATAGTCTGGAAGATAGAAGGGTTTACGTCGTAACGAACTACAACCTCATAGCTTAAAGCGAGTTAGGGCTTATATTACGTAACATGGCTATACAAACGCCTAATGATAAATTGAGGATTTATGTAGTACTAGACGGGCTACCTCAAAAACCTATGACTTGTTTTTTAATGCTAAGGAAATGTTTGTTGTTGTAGACCTATTTGCTCTATCAAAGTTTTTCTTCTATAGATTCTTATCATGTTACCCATAAAGNTGTACTAGACGGGCTACCTCAAAAACCTATGACTTGTTTTTTAATGCTAAGGAAAGGTTTGTTGTTGTAGACCTATTTGCTCTATCAAAGTTTTTCTTCTATAGATTCTTATCATGTTACCCATAAAGTTAGCTCCAAGCTCCTCATCGTAGTGATAACTCCAGGTAAGAAATTTATGTTTTATGTTTTCTTTCAATTATTATTAATCTAATTAATTAACAAGTACTTGTTTAGTTTTTGTTGTAATCTACCCTAAGGTAAATTGGCTATAGTTTTCTATCTTGAAGGTCTTGTTATTAGAAAAGCAAAAGTAAAAGGACAGTAAAAAAAAATGATGCAAATAAATTACTATGAGTACTTGGGCCTCTGCTACTATTGCATGTTTAACATCATAAAGCATAAGATATTTGAAAGAAATGTAAATAAATTACAGGAAAGTAAATAGGAACATCCGGTACAAGAACAGTAAGAAAAATAGTCGTAGTAAAACATGACTAAGTAAATAAAAACCCATAGCCACATATGGGATATCAAAACTAAGTGTAAGTCATATGTAAAAGTGGGAGCTCAGAGTTGGAATTTGTCTTTCGCAACCTTGAGTAAGAGCTACCAACCCGATAATCTATGGAGGACAGTCCTAACCTCAGTTTAAGTGATTAACCGTGAACCTTTGTAAGTTTTCATTTTTAATTTAACTTTCCTGCATGTAGAATTTACTTTAGCATGCAAAAGAAATTTCATATTTTTTAATACTTTACAAAGTTGTATAGTCTAGGACTACATGAAACCTAAGTGTATCGTAGGTCACAATCTCATCAAGAGTCGGTGAATAGTATCATTAGTCCTTATCCTCTCCCTTTATTGAAGGGCCATNAAGTAAGAAAAATAGTCGTAGTAAAACATGACTAAGTAAATGAAAACCCATAGCCACATATGGGATATCAAAACTAAGTGTAAGTCATATGTAAAAGTGGGAGCTCAGAGTTGGAATTTGTCGTTCCCAACCTTGAGTAAGAGCTACCAACCCGATAATCTATGGAGGACAGTCCTAACCTCGGTTTAAGTGATTAACCGTGAACCTTTATAAGTTTTCATTTTTAATTTAACTTTCCTGCATGTAGAATTTACTTTAGCATGCAAAAGAAATTTCATCTTTTTTAATACTTTACAAAGTTGTATAGTCTAGGACTACATGAAACCTAAGTGTATCGGAGGTCACAATCTCATCAAGAGTCGGTGAATAGTATCATTAGTCCTTATCCTCTCCCTTTATTGAAGGGCCATGAGGTATGAGATACTATTCTAAAGCCCACTATGTATCCCTCATTTAACACACATTAGCGTTATCGTCATCGCCCTAGTCACCTAGACCTCAGACTTACACAAGCCTGATGATCCATATGTGGCAAAAACCAATATCCCCAGTTTCTCATAAGGATATAGATACAATAAATAAGATTCAAATCCTTGATCATTGGGTCATAAATGTATTGTTATTTATTTAAGTGAATTATTGGGTCCCGTGGATAACTTGGTAGGTCCAATAAAGTTTTAGGGATAAATTTCTTGAACAAAGCATTAAAAGTTCAGTTGTCCTTTAAAATATCAAAAAGATCATGNCAAAATAGAGTTTATTTTTAACATCAATTATATTTTTTTAATGGCCCTGGTCACAAGGAACACTTCAAACCACTTTTCATAATTTTTCAATTATATTTTATCTTTTATAATTATTTTAATGCAAAAATTTCATTTACTTTGTAAAAAAGTCTTTGATATGAAATACATTTCAAATGGGTTTTAGATTTTCACAGAGGCTTATTATGTTCATTATCTTCACTATGGACCAATTTTTATGATTTTTTGGGTTATATTTAATTTTATTAATGACTTAATTTTATAAGATAATACACTCATTTACCTAAACCGATTTTATATATTTCGTAAGGTCCTCTGAACACAATGAACCTACCAAAACAAGTCCCATATTTTTTTTTATATTTTAATTTTTATGAATTATTTATATAAAATAAACCTAGCTAACATAGAAAATTGGGGCTTTCAATCTTCNTTTAATTTTTATGAATTATTTATATAAAATAAACCTAGCTAACATAGAAAATTGGGGCTTTCAATCTTCAGGGTGTTCTCTTATTTTGGAAAAAACCCAGTGAACCTACCAAAACAGTCACATCAGGATTAGGCCTTCTAAATTTCATGCCATGATGACTAATATTTAATTAAATAAAATTAAAACAAGCTTTGAAGTATTAAATTAATTAAAAATAAAATATATGAAAATAATTTTAATCTTTAGTTCATAATATTCTCCTCTGTTCTTTGAGCACGGGTTATTTTATTTTATTTTTATCTTTTTTCTACACCAAGTTATGATTTTCAAAATTTTGTAAATTTATTTAAATAAAAAATGCCTTAATTTCCTTTCTATCCACGCGATGTCGACTCATCCTACGTAGCATAGAAGCTCCGTGTGTCAGACTCCCATTCGACACCGCCTACTGAGTCGGCAACCACACATTCCGCCTTTATCGATTCATCTNTAAATTTTGTAAATTTATTTAAATAAAAAATGCCTTAATTTCCTTCTTATCCACGCGACGTCGACTCATCCTATGTAGCATAGAAGCTTCGTGTGTCAGACTCCCATTCGACACCGCCTACTGAGTCGGCAACCACACATTCCGCCTTTATCGATTCATCTCCTCGTCTGGGTTCATCTAGAGCATTTATTCAATACAACGACATCCGTTCATCATCCTCAGAAAACTCAACCCAAAAATTGTCCTACTTTTAGACCTAATATCTTACTTGATAATCAACCAAATCACATTGGGTTTGTTCTTACACCTTCATCTAGGACAAGAAANAACATCCGTTCATCATCCTCAGAAAACTCAACCCAAAAATTGTCCTACTTTTATACCTAATATCTTACTTGATAATCAACCAAATCACATTGGGTTTGTTCTTACACCTTCATCTAGGACAAGAAAACCTATCTATATGGTCACATGCATATGAAATACAAGTATAGTTCCCAATTGATGAAATTGAACAAAAAATTATGGATTTTGAGTTATACATTCGCCCAATTGGTGAGGCCTTAATTGGGTGGTTGTAGAAGCTTCTTTGGAGTTCTACAAACATACTTGAAGTATCGCACTCCTCTGATATGGGGTATAGGTATGAGTTTGATCAATAGGTGGTGTGGCCTTGATTTAGGACTAGTGTAGAGGGCTCAAAGGATGGGGATTTTACTTGTGAACTTCTCCTTATGCTCTGGGGAAGCTTAGAAGCAAAGCAATTTAAAGATTGGTGGAGGTTTAAGGAATGACAAAAAACTACCATGGATTTTAAGAAGAAATTGGGCTTAGACAGTGGGAATGGGTGGGTAAGGACAATCAATTTGAACTCAGTGAGGTTAGGAAAATCTCTGGAGTGATTTTAACAGTCTCCCCAAGCAATTTGATCTTTTTCCATGCTTGGCCATGAGGGGGAGATTCATAGCTGAGGCCAATGGGGAGGCCTCAAGCTCTGATTTGCTGGCTCCAAAAAGTTTAGGTGGGATGTTAGTGACCAATGAGTGTTAGCCGCATAAAATGGGGTCAATTTTGGGATTGAATCAAGGTGTCTTCCCCTTAGGATTAGGATTTCTGACCACTAGGCAGGCCAGTCAGACTAGGGANTAATTAATTTGAACTCAGTGAGGTTAGGAAAATCTCTGGAGTGATTTTAACAGAGTCTCCCCAAGCAATTTGATCTTTTTCCATGCTTGGCCATGAGGGGGAGATTCATAGCTGAGGCCAATGGGGAGGCCTCAAGCTCTGATTGGCTGGCTCCAAAAAGCTTAGGTGGGATGTTAGTGACCAATGACTGTTAGCCGCATAAAATGGGGTCAATTTCGGGATTGAATCAAGGTGTCTTCCCCTTAGGATTAGGATTTCTGACCACTAGGCAGGCCAGTCAGACTAGGGAAGTTGGTCAGGTACCTTAGGGAGGTAAGAGGAAATTTTAATTTTGAATAGGATAGAGGTTTAATCAAGTGATGCAAAGGTTGGTTCATTTTGTAAAATTTAGGAAGAGGCTCCCTAATTTGAGAGAACTTTGTTCCATGGCACCAAATTAGGGTCCTAGGTGATTTAACTAGAATCAAAGGAGGTTAAAAATGGCAGGAAAACATTAAGCTTGGGGAAACTCAAACTGTTTAAGCTAATTTGGATTTTAGGCTCAAAATTAAGGTTTGGGCTAANCAGGGTCCTAGGTGATTTAACTAGAATCCAAGGAGGTTAAACATGGCAGGAAAGCATTAAGCTTGGGGAAACTCAAACTGTTTAAGCTAATTTGGATTTTAGGCTCAAAATTAAGGTTTGGGCTAAATATTGGATTTGGGCTTTACTTGGTGATGTGGGAATTTTTTAGCACTATAAATTTTTTTCAACACCACAACACACACAACAATTATACTAGCAAATATGTAAATCAATCACAATAACATTTACTTCAGTATAATCAGTTTTTTCTTTTAAAATAATTAAAGGTTCCACTCTTACTGAATTATGGTGTACTTTCAATTTCAAATTGTCACTAGATTGCAGACACAAGTAAACATATCACTCAAGAAATAAAGGTCACTAATGGAGTCCTAAGTATCAATCTCATAGGGAGGTGAAATTCTTTTTGAAATAACGCAAAAACACAATATTTAAACTATAAAAAACTTAAGTAAGTAAGCAGGTCCACTTTTGTTTAATGACGCTAAGGAAACTCTGTTTACTACTCTAATCTTTGTTGGCGCTATTTTTGTGGGTTTGGTTTGGGGGAGTGTTGCCCGTAAGAAGCTGTCGGTCGCCGGAATCAAAATCCCATTGCCCGCTTCGGAAGGACGTTGAAGTATGAAATCGAACTGACCCCATATTTTTCATAGTTAAAAATGAAAGAGTACTGTACCTCAAATCTTGTATCTATCCCGAAGGAAAACACAAGACTTGAGGGATGAGGCTCAATCAAATAAACTAAGGAATATATGGCGTCTGTTTGGTCTGCGAAACCTTTGTATTTGCCGACAAATTCCCCTATTTAATATAAAGGATTAAAAGGTTTATATTAAGTTGGGTTCGTACATGCTTCCTATAAAAGGAAGCCCCTATAGTTAATTACATCTTAAATGACCAAAATCATTTAAGAAGACTCTCGATAAAAATCAAGAAATATTATCTTCAAGGAGTTTCAAAGGGTAGGACTCTTCAATGAGATCGGACGTAGAGGTGTGAAAGGGGATTGGTTCAAATTTGGAACATTTTATTGTAGAATCCAAAGGAGGAAGAACTAGGGGTTGTCGGGGATCCAGAGACGATCCTCGGTGACTTCCCAAGCTATCCTAATGTTTGGCTTTAGTTTTGA
>JXCR01129192.1:5220-29037 GCA_002079205.1 Phalaenopsis hybrid cultivar
TCGAGGTTGTTTGCCTAGTGCAACATAAATCCTCAAACACATCTTTTATGCATTTGTACAATTATGTTGTACAATCTAAGCCCTAAACTTGTCTTAGGATTCCAAGGTTGTCGTTCGTCATGACCTAAATCCTCACATCTTTAAGGTTATTTGTGTTGATTGCTTCACACTAATGTAAATCCTAATAAATAAAAAATTATAGGATAAAACATCTAAATGGTTTCTCCTAAATTGAAGCCAAATNTTTAGGATTCCGAGGTTGTCGTTCGTTATGACTTAAATCCTCACATTTTCAAGATTATTTGTGCTGATTGCTTCACAAATGTAAATCCTAATAAATAAAAAATTGCAGGATGAAACATCTAAATGATTTCTCCTAAATTGAAGCCAAATAATAGNGCTTACCATTTGAACTCCTTGAAGGTAAATTTTCTTGATTTTTATCGAGAGAATTCTTAGGTAACTTCAGTTATCTATGATTTAATTAACTATAGGGGCTTGCCCTTATAGGAAGCTTTTCCCGAACCCAGCATACTATAAACCCCATTTAATTCCTTATATTAAATAGGGGAACTTGTCGGCCAATACATTTGTTTCGCAGATAAAACAGATGTCATAACTTTCTTTAGTTTATTTGATCGAGCCTCACCCTCAATTCTTGTGTTCATCCTTCGGGATAGATACAGGATTTGAGGTAAAGCGCTATTTCATTTAAACTATGAAAATTATGGGGGTCAGTTTGACTTCATCTTTTTCAAAACTAAATTTTTTTTTAAAAACCTCCTTCCGAAGCGGACAACGGGATTTCAATTCCGATGACCGACAGCTTCTTACGGGCAAACCCCACACCAAAAATAGTGCCGACATGATTTTATCATTCAATTCAAATTCTTGTGACTGAGTTAAATTTGAAGCTATAAAGACTGATAGTGTAAATGAATTCCCTAAATAGGTAGGCCTTAAAATTGTATGGGGTACATTCATCTTAAGTTTATGAGATTTTTCAATAGTTGGAATTAAAATTTTACTATTTTTGGTAACATCCATCATTTCACACCTCTTCTGAACATGCATACAGTCTTCTTTAAACAACATTGTCAACTCATCATGAAAGTCCATTTCGATCTCATCTGTTAACTTACTCTCAAATCCTTCTAGGAAATGGTCTTTACTTAGATAATTAATTTCATCCATCCAAAAACAATTATCATCTTTTCTCACAACAGGATATTTCATAGCCTTTAAAACATCAAAAGTGGCTTCATGGTTATTAATATTCATAGTCAACTCTCCTTTTTGTGCATCTATCATAGCTTGTCCAGTAATAAGAAAGGTCTCCCCAAAATAATTAGATTTTTTTTATCTTCCTCCATATTTAATATAATAAAGTCCATAGGAAAGATAAATTTATCAACTTTAACAAACACGTCTTCTATAATCCCTCTTGGATAAATGAGAGATCGATCAACTAACTGAAGGGTTACAGTTGCGGGAGAAATATCGACTAAACCTAACATTCTAAATATTGATAGAGGCATCACATTAATGCTCGATCCTAAGTCGTATAAAGCTTTTTCACATAATCTTTCTCCAAATACACAAGAAATTATTAAGCTAGAAGGTACTTTAAATTTCTTCGGAAACTTTTTCTGAAATATAGCGTTGCACTTCTCACTTAGTGCAACTGTTTCATAATCCCCAAACTTCATTTTCTTGTTTAATATCTCCTTCATAAACTTTGCATAACTTTGCATTTGTTCCAAAGCTTCAACGAAATGAATATTTATCGTTAACTTTTTAAGTACTTCCATGAACTTTGAAAATTCTTTATCCAACTCATGCTGTCTAAGTCTTTGAGGAAATGGAGGTGGTGACCTTTCTTAATTAGTTTTAGTTGGAGATATTAAGTTTTCCAAATTCTTAGAAACATGTTCTTTAGGTCTTTTAGTTTCCTTTGTTTTTTCTCACAACTTCTTTCTCTTTTCTAACTACATCCTTTATCTCTTCCACTTCTTAGTTAGACATCATCTATTTGTTCATCATTTTTCTCTTTAAGGTTGATCTCAGTGTTGCTAGGAAGTGTTCCTTGGGGTCTATGCATGAGTAAATTAGCAATTTATTCAAGTTAATTCTCTATTTTTCTAATCGCAGCATTTTGACCTTGTAATTGGTTTCCTATTTGCAATACCACTTCTTCTATAGACATCTTTTTATCCTCAAATTGTTGATCGTTGTTAGAGTTTGGTGGATATTAATGTTTATAGTTTGTATTCTCTTGATTATTCCAACTTCCATAAGGATTTGCATGATTTTTTTCCCATTTTTGGTTTGCACCACCAGTAGTATGATACCAGTTAAAATTAAGATGGTTCTTCCAACTTGGGTTGTAAAAGTCAGAATACAGGTTGTTTATGATATTTAAAGTCTTATATGACAAGTTAGAATTAATCATATGCCCTAATGAACTTTCCTCATTTACTGGAGTAAATTGAGGTTGATTCATTCCAAATTGGTCCAATTTCCTTGATATTGTAGCAACCTGAGATGCAAGAATTGCAATCACATCTGTATTATGAACACTTGCTGCCTTTTTAGGATTTACCCTTACAGAGGGCCATTAAAATTCATTTGTAGCAATTTCTTCAATTAACACATATGCTTCATCTAATGATTTTGACATTAATGATCCACTAGCGACAACGTCAATTATAGATCTAAAGGATCCTACTAACCCATTGTAAAAAGTTTGAATGAATAACCAATCGGGAAGAGCATGGTGTGGTCACTTTCTTAGGAGCTCCTTAAATCTTTCCCACACTTCGAATATTGATTCCCCTTCATACTGACAAAATGAGATTATATCGTTTCTAAGTTTAGTTGTCCTTGGAGGTGGAAAATAATTAGCTAGGAATTTCTGAGTTAATTCTTCCCAATTTTTAATAGAGCCAAGTGCTAATGAGTATAACCACATTTTAGCCTTATCCCTTAGTGAGAAAGGAAAAAACCTTATTCTAACAATATCGTCGACATGCAGTTATAACGAAATGTAACACAAAGTTATAGAAAATTTGATAAGTGTAAATAGGGATCCTTTGAAGTAATTCCCCCAAACTGGTTGTTCTGCACTAATTGGATAATTGATGGATTTATTTCAAACGAGTCAGCCTCTACGATAGGGGTTTGTATACTTGAGTATATTTTATCTGTCGTAGGATTTACACAATCCCTCAATGATTTATGATGATTTTCTAAGTTATTATTTTGAATGTTTTTCATTTCCATTTCTAATTTTTCAAATCCCTTTCTGTTTTTTTATTTTTTTCTTTTTTTCTCAAAATCATAAGACACAAGTCTTACAAATCATTTGTTTCGCATACGCAACACAACAAATAATACATTAATAATTAATCAATAAAACAAAAAATATATTCAACACTATAAAATATTTTCACAAACACGTTGTTTTTCACACAAATAGTTTTTTCATAACACCTTTCATACAAAAAATACTTTTCACACAAAAACAGTTTTTACGGCACTACAATTTCTAAGTCTAAGCCTAATTACTTCAACTAAAATTCTTCTAAAAGTCAAGATCAACCATTTCGATCCCCGACAACGACGCCATAAACTTGATTCTGATATTCTTTTTTATATGTAAAATTTAAGAAGTTTACACAACTACTTGAAGATTTTAATCTCCAGTAATGACACCGAAAACTTGATCCCAAACAAAATAAGATTTCAATTATATTTCTAAGGATTCTACGCAAGTATACTTATCATTATTAAATAATATAGGACTTACTGATTAAGCCTCGAATATCGATCTCATGGAGATCGAGGTTAATCACGATGACTTTCAAGAGAAGTTCTAGTCTAGAATAACAAGCCCTAGCTTGAAAGGTAGATAATGGTTTGGTTTTTATTATATCCTACATGTATCACTATAATACTACTTCTACTTCTAAACTAAAATACTTAGTGAAAATCAAAAAGTGACGTTTAATATATTAAAAATACCCTTCCTCATGCAATGAAATTAGTGACATGTGTAAAAATAAAACCAGTAGTGAGAGAGATTTTGACAAATAAGAGCAATTATATTCTTTACTTTTACTAGAGATGTTATAAAGAACATTGGTTAATCTAAAGTTTGAATAATTCTGAAGACAAGCTAAGTAGGGAAGATACCAGCCCTCACTCCAGAGTTCCCTCTTATCCTTCCACTTGCAGGCTAACATCTCGCATCAAAACCTAAAACAATAGACCAGATTAGGGGGCTTTAGCCTGTCACTCTAAATTCCTGTAATTCTACACCCATTAAAGATTATTTCCCTATTTATTTGCACTCAATAATATAGACTACATTCTCATCCATACAATCTCATGTGATTCTACCATAGTTGATTAGGACAGTACCATCCCGGATCTTACATGTTCTCACAATAGATTTTAGCATGCAAGTTGATCAAGTTTACATGTAAATGAAGAATAAAGTAAAATCATCACAATATATTCTTACTCTACTCAATTCTATATCCTACACATGCATACTAATTCATTACAAGAGGGAAGAGTAAATAAAACTACTCACTGCACATGGAGAAACAACAAGAACTTTTCATTGAACAAAGACTTTGGAAAACATACAAACAAAGTATTAAATTCAAATCAAAATACAATAAAAATACTTTTATCTGATAGAAATCAAACTCTCATTGTATAACAAAAGAAATCTCCTTACAATCCTCTCCAAGAACAAAGTGAAAAGAAAAGAAGAAATCTCTCACTCTCACTTTTTCTCTCTCACCTTGTCGCCCCGCTTGGGGCCACGCCCAAGCCTTCTTCTTGTTTTCCAGGTCTTCTTCTACTCTTATAATTAATTCAAGAGTCTAAGAGTTATTTTAAAAACATTTTTAAGCATTTTTTTATATTTTTTCCGAGAGATGCTTAAGTGTCTCTTCAAAACTATCCATATTCATTGAATCTTCCAAATGGTGCCTGAAGTGCCTCTTCAAAACTCCATATAACTGCCCAAAATTCTTCTGGAAAGTCAATTTTCTCATTTCCAATGAATTCCTTAAATGATGCACGAAGAAACGCTTAAAAAATCGTCCAAATCCAACGTATATTGAAGAAGCTATGCTAAAAACCGTCTCCAGTGCCTAAGCACTTAAGTGCCCTCCTCTCTGTCTGGTGGCACCTAAGCACTGGGCACTGGCACTTAAGTGTCTGATTTAGGTCCCTTTGGCTCCGGTGTGCCCCGATTCGATCCGATTTGCTTTGTTTTGGTCCATTTTTGTTCCTTTTGCTCTAATTACTCCAAATTCCTCAATTTGATGTACTACAACTAAAACCACAAGAAAACATGCCTTTAAAGTGCAATATCATCATAAAATATAGCATGAAAAATAATACATTTTTAGGCATATCAACAGGGAAGATACTAGCTCTCACTCTAGAGTTCCCTCTTATCCCTCCACCTGAAGGCTAACATCTCGAATCAAAACTTAAAACATTAGACCAAATTAGGGGGCTTTAGCCTGTCACTCTAAAGTCCTCTAATTCTACACCCATTAAAGATTACTTCCTTATTTATTTTCTCTCAACTATATGGATAACATTCTCATTCATACAATCTCATGTGATTCTACTACAGTTGATTGAGACAACACCATCCCGAATCTTACATGTTCTCACAATAGATTTTAACATGCAAGTTGATCAAGTTTGCATGTAAATGAAAAATAAAATAAAATCATCACAATATATTCTCACTCTACTCAATTCTATATCCTACACATGCATACTAACTCATTACAAGAGGGAAGAGTAAAAAAAACTACTCACTACACATGGAGAAATAACAAGAATTTTTCATTGAACAAGACTTTGAAACCATACAAACAAAGTACTAAATTCAAATCAAAATATAATGAAAATACTTATCTCTGATAGAAATCAAACTCTCATTGTATGGCAAAAGCAATCTCCTTACAATCATCTCCAAGAACAAAGTGAAAAGAAAAGAAGAAATCTCTCACTCTCTCTCTTTCTTTCTCACCTTGCCGCCCCACTTGGGGCTCACACCCAAGTCTTCTTCTTCTTCTTCTCCAAGCCTTATTCTCTTCTTCTAATTAATTCAAGAGTCTAAGAGATATTTTAAAAATATTTCCAAGCCTTTTCTTATAATTTCCTAAGAGATGCTTAAGTGTCTCTTCAAAATTGTCCATATTCATTGAATCTTGCAAATGGTGCCTTAAGTGCCTCTTAAAAACGTCATATAACTGCCCTAAATTCTTCTAGAAAGTCCATTTTATCAATTCCAAAGAATTGCCCAAGAGATGCACGAAGCACCACTTCAAAAATCGTCCAAATCCAACGTATATTGAAGGAGTTATGCTAAAAACCGTCTCCGGCGCCTAACCAACGATTATGGGGTGCCTAAGCACCCTCCTCTTTGTCTAGTTGCGCCTAAGCGCCATTTTGGGCACTTAAGCGCCAGACATAGGCACTTAAGTGTCTGGTTTAGGTCCCTTTGGCTCCCGCGTGCCCCGGTTCGACCCGATTTGCTTCAGTTTGCTCTACTTTGGTCCATTTTTGTTCCTTTTGCTCCAATCACTTTAAATTCTTCAATTTGATGTACCTACAACCAAAAACACAAGAAAATATGCCTTTAAAGTGCAATATCATTCTAAAATAAAGCATAAAAATAATACATTTTTTAGGCGTATCATTATGTTTCTCTGAAATCCACATAACAACCAAATACGAAGTCTATATAATTGCATTTCCTAGAGCAACACTAGGTAGAGAGAGCAGTGACAAATCATCACCCATGCTGTCTGAACAACAATTACTAGCCATCATACATGCCCAAATAAAAATATATAAAGCATATTTATTCCTAATATGAGCGATATGACACGCTCATTTTTTACATATGAATTATTGTATATCATTACATATATGCCACAATACATACACGAAAAAACATGGAAATCTGCAACACTATTATTTGAAAGGTTCCCACCCAACTTAACAATATCAGAATTACTAGGTCACAAGTAATTCAATAAGCAGGACTACTCTGAATATTATAGAGAAATAAATAAAAATAAATTGTGCAGTAGCAACATAACAACAACTATTTCACAAAAATAAAAAAAAATTATTAACAGTTATACCATAAAAAAACATTAAAACAGTTAGGAAATGATGTAGTGCTTAAATGGGTAAAACTAAATCATTTCTCATTCACTAATCACCAAAATTCCAAGCATTAAAAATCAGAAACACACCAGTTTCTTAAGTACAGCTCTGAGGTAACAACATTGCCAAAAAGGGACATCTAGATGGTTTTCTAGCTTTGTAATTAGCAATGTTTTGGTGCTAGCTTTGTAAATAACAATATTTCGGTTGCTAGATTTGTTAATAGCATTGTTCGGGTGCTATGTACTGGAACTTGAAGCCTTTACTGGAGCTTACCATAGGAGGGACTGCTTCAGCATTATAGATGAATGGATCCCTGCTTAAAACTAAAACTCAAAAATTTCAAGCCCTGCATTGGTTGCCTGAAAATTGCGAAGTCCACAGACGCCATGGCCATTCAGAAAGTGTTATGCTACAGTCCCCAGAATTGTAAATGCAACTTCCATTTCAGAATTATAAATGTCTCATCCTAATTATTTGTAGCTGGTTTTGAAGTTAAGGCTTTAAACAGTAAATGCGTGACCTTATAAATGCTTGCATCAAACAAAAAAGAAAAACCAACACCATTTTATAATGCAAAAAAGTTTTAAATAGTAAAACTCCTTCCAACAGCATCCAATGACAAAAAATTGCAAAATCAAAGCTAATAAAAGACAAACACAAAAGTGAAGAAACTATGGATAAAATACAATAAATTGATTTCCCTGTTTANGTTTTAAACAGTAAAACTCCTTCCAACAACATCCAAAGACAAAAAATTGCAAAATTAAAGCTAATAAAAGACAAACACAAAAGTGAAGAAACTATGGATAAAATACAATAAATTGATTTCCCTGTTTATAATTTTTGTCCTTCCAAAGATATGTATATTCATATTCAAAAATAAAGTTTAAGGACCCACGAAAAATAGTGTCTTAGATGTGGATGCATTTTATTTCTAAACGATAAAAATAACAACAAATCAGCAATCATGATTGAGCAATTTACCTTGCATCTTCACCTTCGCGACTGTAAGCATGTTTTGATTCTTCCTGTGGTATGAGACGTCCGACATTGAATTCAAATGCTTCTTGTGGAATCTGATGCAAGCATTCTTCTACAGTTGCAAAGTCCACATTAGAGCAAGAGTGGTGGCGTCAGATGTAGTTGTGCAGAGCCATGATTGCCACAACTATTTGTACTTACTTCGGAAAAGAGTATGTTGGCATTTCACGTAATATCACCAACTTCTTCTTCCATACCCCAAATGATCTCTCAATGACACCACCTAAAGAGGAGTTTCGTTTGTTGAACATTTTCTTTTTACCACGTATAATCTCACTTGACCTCTCAAAGTAGGGAATATGATATTTGGTGTCGGGAATAAGGCTTTAGATAACTCATTTGTAAGGGATATCTAGCGTCATCTGGATAATATTTACCTGCATGAAATACATAATTTAGAAATGACTCATAAATATCTAATATATTTACTATAATTAAGTAGCAGAAGGGGCGTACGGGAAGCAATGAATTGGACGTCTTATTGCAAACTTAAAAACACAGCTATCGTGTGCGCTGTCTTGTCATCCGACCATCACAAATATGAAACACATGTTGAAATCACAAGCGACCATTACATTTTGTGTGGGAGAACCACAACATCCAATGTAGGTCACCTTGTCGGTGCTAGATACATGTGCATCAACGTGACTTCCATGAATAGCTCCTATACAATCCAAAATTTAATAATGTTTAATCTATTAATGTTTAAGAGGTAACAAATTTTAATATAATAATGACATGATTAAGATATACCTTGAAGAACGACATGTATCGTGGGTCATTCACAATTTGTGTCGAGATGGACTAGAATGTGGGATCCTCTGGCTTAATTATCTTAGAGGCTAAACTTACTAGAGCATTCAAACAAATGGAGAAATACCTGCCGATACTCTGATGAATATTAGAAATTGCTCCATGGCTCCTTAAATGGACTCATTCTAAGATAATATATAAAGTGTTATTGCTAGCACCTCTCTTGATGTCATTCTGGTCGAAACATTCAAAGCAAGTTGGTGTTGTAGTTCGTATAGCGGATCGATGAAAATCTCTTTTGTCATACAGAACATGTTTGTGAAGCGTGTCAGTTGACCTTGTAGTAACTCATCGACCCATCCATCCTACGAAAATTAGTTAAAAGAGAATAGTTAAAACCTTTATCAATTTAAACACATCCACGCAACATATAACCACATAAGATATGAGAACTACAATGTTAATTATAAGGAGTGTAGATAAAAAAAGTGCTAAAAAGAAGAGAACGATCCCCATTACAATAGTACAAACAGTTCTGAGAAAACATAACGACGAGCTTTTAAAATATTCAGTTTTCCAAGAAGAAACGTAAGAACTGGACTTGGTATTCTGCATCTAGCTTCACAAAAAATGTTCTACGGACTAGCACATGTAGTAACTTAACACAATTGAGATATAGTTTCCTGTCTGCCTTAGGGCCCGTTTGAGGCAGCTTATAAGTGCTGCGACATTTTTGCAAACACCGCTGCACCGTTTGTTTTGCACGTTTTAACTGCTTAAAGGAAAACAATGTTTTCGATTTTAATGAAAATGCGATCTCGGGTATAACCCCACTATCAACATTCTGAACGCCCCCCAGTGATCCTTTTACCCACCTGCCCTCGCGCAAAGTATTTGTGCCCAATTTCCTTTGTCGAAGGAAAAGGAAGCCGCTCCTCCCACACTCTCCAAGCGCCCGAGAGTCTGGCAATAAATCCTTATCCTCTTCTCTTTTATTCACTCCTTTTTATGAGATTCTCCTCTCTCGATCTTCTGGGTAAGCTCAAGATCGCGACTCCCTGCTTTTGTTCCCGCACTCCTTGTTGCCGCTTTCTGCTTCTGTTCGGCCTCACGCTCATCTTCAACAAGCTCAACAGTTATTTTTTAGCCCTTTTCTTTGCAACTCACTGTCCACAATCATTTCTTCCTTTTCTTCTCATCTCAACAGACATTTCTACAGCATTTTTTCCTCTTTTTCCGCATTATTAGCTTGGAAAATGTTCAAAGTTGATGACTTTGGGCTTTCTGTGGTTCTCTTGAACTATGATTTGAGCACTCTCAAATTAGTAATATTGATATTAATGTATGGCATATAAGCATATTCATTTATTTATGTCTACGTAGATTCATAAAAAATAAAGTGTAAATATTTTCTTATTTGATGTATTGGTATTTTTTTAAAAAATTGGCTAACTATCTTTTATGTTGATTAGTTTTTGAATATATATGATAATATTTCATAAAAAATATTTTATAGTTGATACTTTCAAGCTAGCTTGGATGTTTTATTGATAATTCAAAAATGAATCATTTTGAATTTAACCAGCTTGACAATAAAATTACAGTCTTTCCCAAATGCTGTTTTAATATTAAGGTCTTCTTCAATGTTTAAACCTTTATTGGATTTTTGGATTTTTGATGCTCATGCTATTGGGATTCTTATGTGAAAATGTTTCAACATTATGGGATTTTTGATGCTCATGTTATTAAATGCATTCTTTTCTTATTTAACATTTCCTTAGTAAGTACTGCAATGAAGAAAAGAAAATAAGTTAGATCATCTACCATGTGGGATAGGGAAGTGATCCGGACCGTCTATATGCAAACACTATAACAATGACTTTAATGATCTTTTTCACTTATGTAATCTTACCTTACAACATAACCAAAAACTTGATCCTAGAGAAAATAATTTAACTTTGTAATTTATATATATATTAGGATACTATGCAAATGTATGTATTGTTATCAAGTAATATAGGACTTTTTGATTAAGACCTGAATATCAAACCCACAAGGAGAATATGCAATATGCACAAGCTTTCTATTTTTAAAAAGACAATTACTTAAACTATAGATATTTTCTCAATAAGTAAAATTAAATTCTTTTTGGCATTATTGATATTTTGACTAAACAATAAAACTTCTAAAGATAACTTGAGTTTATGTAAAATAAAAGCACTTGATATGAAGATATCTTTCTCCTTATCATGAATCAGTAATAAGTATAGGATTTTTGTTGTGGAAGTATGCAAATTGTGTTGTGCCAAATAGGACCAATAATATTCTTTACCCTTACTAGAGATTCTATAAAGAACATGGGGTAATTTAAAGTTTGAATAGTTCTGAAGATCGACTAGGCAAGGAAGATATCAGCTCTCATTCTAGAGTTTCCTCGATTCCCTCCACCTGGAGGCTAACACATCTCGTATTATAACCTAAAATAATAAACCAAGTTGGGGGCTTTAACCTGTCACATTAAAGTCCTCTAACTCTAGTCCTTCAAAGTTTATTTTCTTATTTATTTGTACTTAATCATATGAATTACATTCTCATCATACAACCTCATTTGATTCTTTCCAATTGTTGACTGAGACAATACCAGCCCGGTTCTTATATATTCTCACAACAAATTTTAACATCTGGATAAGCCAAATCAAGAAGTAAATGAAGTACATGGATAATCATCACAATTTCTTCCAACATTAAAAATCAATACTCTCTACAACTTCAATCCAACACTTTTAATTACTTATCATTTTAAGGAGAAAGATAAAGAAAAATCCTATCTTTACATTCGTTAAGTAAAAATTTCAAGGGATTATAATTTACATTCGTTAAGTTAGAAATTTACTTTGAAAAATCCTATATTTACATGAAAATAATTACATAAATTAAATTAAATTTTGAAAAATCATATTTTCTCCTTTGATATCTTAATTGACTTATGAATGAGGTAGGATAAAAATTTCAAAGTCATTTGAATTGAATTTGACAAATTATGAGGTGTTAGAGCCTCAGAGGCAAATGTGTAATTTTGGAAATTTAGCCTTAATTAACATTTAGGCTTAATTCAAGGAGGGAGAATGGATAACCTCTGATCTTAATCAATTTATTTGATGTTTGAAACAAAAGGGGCTAATTGGTAGAAACCAATTTCATTTTCCTCATTAAAAAGATAAGTTAATAAATTTCTAAATTATTAAGATTTGGAAGTTTATTAAAATTAGATGATCCTGGACTTCGTGGCATGACTTTGGAAGCCAATAATTAATCAATTTAATACCCCTATTTTGATTTTCAAATAGAATCCAAATCATGAATCAAGACCACTTAAAGCTTAACCCCCTATTTTGATTTTCAAATAAAATCCAAATTATGAATCAAGACCACCTAAAGTTTAACCCTTTTCAAAAATTAAGACACCTCATTTAGGTCTTAAGGGCTTAGTGGTGACTTAGGCCAAATCTAAATTGACTAAATGAGGATTAGAGAATTAGGCCTTATGGGCTTAGTGGTGACTTAGGCTAACTAAAAAATTGACTAAAAAAGGATTAGAGAAATAAACATAATCATATTGAACATCCTTGAAACACCACTAAGCCCAATTAGGATTAAAATTTGGCTAAGTGTTCAAATTACACTAACTTGCCCCTTTAAGGGTCTTCACTCACATAATTCTTAAATTGAATGACAAATGATAATTACCCCTTTTCTTAGGGATAATTGAGACATCAATATTAACTGAGTAATAAGGGTATTTATAGGATGAACTATTAAGCAACATAATAAGTTTAAATGGACCCGAGACTTTTCACCAGTTGGTGAGAGAGAGGCATGGACATGCTTCCCCCTCCTAACTTGTTAAATACCTCAGAGGCATATTAAACTTAATATTCTTTGCTCAATGAAATCATCCTTAATTAAACTTTTTAAGGACTCACCAAATATGACGTATGGTTAGGAAAATCATCAAAACTTTATTTTCCCTACTCTTCATAAATGCCCTCACATGCATTTTTAAGTTTCAGGTGGTGGAACGAGAAGACTCACGAGGTACGCTTCTACAGTTTATAGTAACGTTTTCCTTCTCCCTCTTCCTTACATGTTTCATGCTTGTGTTTACCTACATAAACTTGCATGTTAACCATAACCATAACCAAAACCCAAAATTAAAAATCAACCAAGATAAAATTCACCGCCACAACATTCAAAATATAAAATAATTCAAAATTTACTCACAAACATCACACAAAACAACAACTTCAATTAAATTAAGATGTCTCTATCGGATGATCGAGAATTCCTCGGAGGAGGTAACCTACGATTGCTAATGAGGCTTCCCACGGTTTAAATGAAATTATGGAACTCATTAAGTTGGGTTTGATAAGTTCATTCGGACTAAGCGAATCCAATAGAAAATAGTGATGCCGGAACGAGGGAACCGTAGGATCCTAACCTGACTAAGTGAATCAAATAGAAAATAGTGATGCCGGAATGAGGGAACCGTAGGATCCTAACCAATGAATCCAAATAAAAATAGTGATGCCGGAACGAGGGAACCGTAGGATCCTAACCGGTGTCGCTCAAATCAACTTTAATATGCCCTCATAATAATGATGTCGGAACGAGGGAACCGTAGGATCCTATCCGGTGTCACTCTAATCAACTTTAACATGCCCTCATAAAATTTAAAGAACTTCAGCCATAGGACCCCCTGATTTGATATTATAACTTGAAAAACTAGATAACTCAAACTCGTCACGGCAGGAGCTTGGTGCTAGCATGGTGGGCAACACGACCATCTTCAACAGCAAAACCTGTCTTCCCCAGCTAAACCATCTCCTTCCTTAGACTTAAACAACTAAGTCATAGGACTTCAAGGTTGCTTGCTTATGCAACGTATTCCTTAGACTTAAACAACAAAGCCATAGGACTTCGAGTTTGCTTGCTTATGCAACATAAATCCTAGACTTAAACAACAAAGCCATAGGACTTTGAGGTCGCTTGCTTATGCAACTTAAATCCTCACCTTTTAGACACACGGCCATCTTCAACAACAAAACCTGTCTTCCCCAGCTAAACCAATCTTCCTTCCTTAGACTTAAAAATCAAAGCCATAGGACTTCGAGGTTGCTTGCTTATGCAACGTAAATCCTCACCTTATCTTTAGGTAAAGCCATAAGACTTCGAGGTTGCTTGCTTATGCAACGTAAATCCTCACCTTATCTTTAGGCTAAATACATAGGACTTCGAGGTTGCTTGCTTATGCAACGTAAATCCTCACCTTATCTTTAGGCTTTTGTGTAGCCCTGCTATACAATATAAGCCCTAACTCATCTTAGGATTCCGAGGTTATCATTTGTCACGACCTAAATCCTCACATCTTTCAGGCTATTTGGGACTTTGAGGTTGCTTGCTTATGCAACGTAAATCCTCACCTTATCTTTAGGCCTTTGTATCCTGCTATATAATATAAGCCCTAACTCGTCTTAGGATTCTGAAGTTGTCGTTTGTCACGACCTAGTGTTATACAATATAAGCCCTAACTCGTCTTAGGATTCCGAGGTTGTCGTTTGTAACGACCTAACCTCGAGGTTGCTTTCTTATGCAACGTAAATCCTCACCTTATCTTTAGGCCTTTGCATAGCCCTTTTTTCTTGCTTATGCAACGTAAATCCTCACCTTATCTTTAGGCCTTTGCATAGCCCTGCTATTCTCATGCAACGTAAATCCTCACCTTATCTTTAGGCCTTTGCATAGCCCTGCTATACAATATACTCTTAAATCATCTTAGGATTTTGAGGTTGTCGTTTGTCACGACCTAAATCCTCACATCTTCCAGGCTATACCGTCTTAGGATTCCGAGGTTGTCGTTTGTCACGACCTAAATCCTCACATCTTCCAGGCTATACATCTTAGGATTCCGAGGTTGTCGTTTATCATGACCTAAATCCTCACATCTTCCAGGCTATTTGATCTTAGGATTCTGAGGTTGTCGTTCGTCACGACCTAAATCCTCACATCTTCCAAGCTATTTGATCTTAGGATTCTGAGGTTGTCGTCCGTCATGACCTAAATCCTCACATCTTCCAGGCTATTTGCATCACCTTATCTTTAGGCCTTTGTATAGCCCTGCTATATAATATAAGCCCTAACTCGTCTTAGCCGAGGTTGTCGTTTATCACGACCTAAATCTTCACATCTTCCAGGCTATTTGTGTGATCATTCGAGATTTTCGTTTGTCACAACCTAAACCCTCACATCTTCCAGGCTATTTGTGTGATCGTTTCACACGAAAAGGTTGTCGTTTGTCACAACCTAAACCCTCACATCTTCCAGGCTATTTGTGTGATCATTTCTGTTGTCGTTTGTCACGACCTAAATCCTCACATCTTTCAGGCTATTTGTGTGATCATTTCACACAAATGTAAGCCCTAACTAATAAAATTGGCAGGATGAANTCAGGCTATTTGTGTGATCATTTCACACGAATGTAAGCCCTAAATAATAAAATTGGCAGGATAAAACATTTAAATATTTCTCCACAAAACTGATGCCAAACATTAGGATAGCTTGGAAAGTCACCGAGGTTCTCCTCTGGATCCATGACAACCCCTAGTTCTTCTTCCTTTGAATTCTACAAAAAAATGTTCCAAATTTGAACTAATCCGATTTCACACCTCTATGTCTGATTTTGTTGAAGAGTCCTACTCTTTGAAATTCCATGAAGATAATATTTCCTAATTTTTATCGAGAGTCTTCTTAGGTGACTTTGTTCATTTAGGATGTAATTAACTATAGGGGCTTGCCCTTATAGGAAGCATGTTCGAAGCCAGCTTAATATAAACCCTATTTCATACTTTATATTAAATAAGGGAACTTGTCGACAAATACAAAGGTTTCGCAGACCAAACGGACGTCATACTTAGTTTATTTGATCGAGTCTCATTCTCAAGTCTTGTGTTTATCCTTCGGGATAGATACTGGATTTGAGGTACAATGCTCTTTCATTTTAAACTATGNACCACTAATTGGGTCCCGCGCTGGGTTCTAAACTTTCTCACAACTCATTTTCACATTTGTTTTGCTGTTTCGCAAAATAAATCAAATCGTGTTGTGCTACGCGCCACTTCAAAATATTAATCAATTTTACACCCTTTTAAATAAAGATGTTAAAATTACCTATAAATTAAGACTCACCCGGTCTACAGATTAACCTCTACTTTCAGTGCTAGCACTAAGGATTACGAGGTTTTTGGCCATATAGCTAACCCTAAAACTTTCTGTTTTAAAGTCTGTGCGATGGCTTACCCAATGCTGACCTTTTCTTGCAATCTGCCGATGGATCGGAACGCTCGTAACGTCGCTCCCACAATCGAGTTCGGAGCCGGATTTGAAGACCTCGAGGTTATCCTCGGGAAAGCCCCGTTCGTGGTAATGAAGATCGTTACCCCAGAAGTTCAAAAGCCGTCTGTAGAATTCAGTTTGAACTGCCTTCAAGACTTCCCTGCCGGTAAGAAGGTTAAAGCTGCTGCCGTCGCGACACCCGCCAAACCTACTATCCCCGCTGTTGCTAAGGGGAAGTAAGTGATGATTGTCGAAGATTTGGCTGAAGAATTAACTGTTCCGCCACCCATGTTTGAAATTGTGTCAAGCTCAAGGACTGTACCGCTGACCCAAACTCAAAGGAGGAACCGCAATAGGAGAATTTAGAGGGCCATCAAAGTCCAGACTCCTGAAAACACACCTGACGAGGAGGAGCCTCATCAAGTTGAAGAGGTATTCCCAGGAATTTTCCCACTCTTGCAAGGAAGTAGATTCCATCCTCTGACAGATAATGATGGATATGAGAGTATCCGGAAGATTGTTGCTGCATTCCCATCACCTCATGGACATGGTGAGGAGGGAAAGAAATTCAGCCCCATCACCGGAGTTAGTGCAGTCTTCAGAAGGCTTGTTATTAAAGATGGATATTTTGTTATTGAATTACTTAAACGAGTGGGACATGCAATTTTCCCTCATATGAAGAATGACATTTTGATGGATATTAAGTCTGCTAGAAAATCTCGTAGGTCGACTATAGAGTCACCTACACGTGTTTCCGTCTGCCTCTGTTTGGGAAACCGAGTCGATACTGCTATGGTCACCACCGATCATACCACCACCAGGACCTCAGGTCGCCGATCGATTAAGTCAAGACTGTGTCTGAGAGGTTTGCCCGTTATTCCTGCAGTCATGGAAAGAAAGACAAGACGATTACCTGAAACTGTAGCCGATCTACACCACGGGGAGCATACATTCCCTCGACATACCGATGTCTCTACTAAGACACCCCCTCCTGAGGCATCATCGTCAAAGAAGAAGAGGGTATGGGTACCCAAGGTCACTACACTGATACAGTTCAGTGACCCTCCAATTGAGCTCAAAACCACTTCCATCCTCCACCAAAGTTGTTCCTTATGATCTTCTACACCAAATGCAACAAACAATTGAGCCAATTAACATGGCTAACCTAGCCCAAACCCAAGTTTTGATCATTTGCACCCACTTCGACCCATACACTAAATGTGACCTAACCACCCTAAGGCCACCAAATTAACTCCTCCACAACCATTAGTTGTACTTAGTGACTAGTCCAAACACCATGAAATCACCTAAATCAAGCTATGGACTAAAGGTCTCCCAAATTAATGGATCTTATTTTCAAAAATGCACATGCTTAAGATATCTTTGCCAAATCCAAGCACATTTTCATTTAATTGTTGTGATGGATTCCTCTAGGTTCCTTGAGCACCTAGCCACCTCCCCCTGGCCGGCCGGCCAGCCTAGTGGTCGGGACAGCCCAAAACCGAGAGCCACTCCCATGGAACCTCACCCAAATCAAACCTAGAGGCCAGCTCATCCAAATCAAACTATGGAGCTCTTATGCCCTCCAGCTAAGCACCACAATGCACCCAATCTTATGCCCTGAGAGCCACCCCATGACCATTTTTATAAAAATTCACCTCCCACGGCCATGGGAGGTGTGCTGAAATTTCCTTAGAGAGGTCTCTCCAAACCTTACATAGAGCTTCCCTAAGATCCCCTCAGTGCATTCTAACCATTTTTCCTCACCCATTCACATTGCCGGAGCCCAATTTTGAGCTTGAAATCCTCCTGGAAACCAGGACAGAGCCCAATACACCTCCACACTCCACCAAACTTCAATTAATTGTGCCCACACCTTCACAAGAGTGAAAGAAGCCAAAGCCCCATCAAATCCCCCTTCCACAGAGCCTCTATCATAACTCTAGACCAACACCTGAAATTGAGCTTGGTCGGATTTATACCTAGGCCTTATACCAAGACCAGGGACTCAATCCCTAGCCTCCTTGGACCCTGACGAAACGTGCTGACCACCTCTGATCGAAGCCTCCCTCCTCAGAGCAAAGGTATAAAACTCTTCCTCCTCCCGAGCTTATTTTGATACCCCATATACTTAAGCTGGATTTCATGGCATCTTAACTGTATGGATGTGTTCGTCTCACTTATACGAGTTCATAGGATCAAACCCGAAGTGATTTGGTTGAGTCTAGGCCGAGATCTTAAGGTTTTAGTGAACGGGCACGGGATCATTCTATCGGGGATGATGACGGGGAGCCGTTTGATCGAGCGTGTATCAAATTGATTCTCGGTTAAGGCTATTGGGGACGATGAACGGATGCCGTCTATCCGCGCGTGTATTGAAGGGCACGGGATAATTCTATCGGGGACGATGACGGGGAGACGTTTGATCGAGCGTGTATCAAATGGATGGGGGAGATCGAGTCGGACAGCTCTTCGAGACATAAACAGTGGGCTGAGTCAGTAAGCTACGTGGACGGCGGTGTCCAACCAAAGCGCGCCACGCATGCCTTCGGAGCTGCCTAGGATCTAGTCAGCACACGCTGTTTAAATAGATAATCAGGGCTTTTTCCTATTTATTTAAATACCCTAAACTTAGAAAATCCATAACTTTGTGTAGAAAAATCACAAAAATAAAATAAAAATACTCTCTTGCTACTTTTTCTTATTTATTTAAATACCCATGACTTAGAAAATCCATAAATTTGTGTAGAAAAATCACAAAAATAAAATAAAAATACCCCCTTGCTCAGTTAAGAGAGAATAATGTGGATAAATTTTTGGGTCAATTTGATGCCTAAAATATTTTTAATTAATTAAATACTATTTAGAATCATTTGATTCTTCATGCATATTGACACATCACCTTGGCTTGAAATTTTGACATGTTGTAGTCTCTGTTAAGAGAAACATCCTCTAATTTTTCTAAAGTTAGATGAAGTTCTTATACAGAGATCCATATTTTTCAAGTTATTACACATTATTCCTTCAAAATAATTATGAAAATTAGCCTATTGATTATAAAATCCTAAGAAAAATTTGAAAGGTCCACCATGACTAGAGAAACCTTTGGAAATAATTTCATGGGTCAAGTCATTTAGTGAACTTAAATTTTGCAAACACTAAATCACTAAGATAATTAATTTTGGAAAATATAAACATTGTCTTTAAATTTTACAAACACTAAATCACTAAGATAATTAATTTTGGAAAATTTAAACATTTATCTTAAATTTTACAAACACTAAATCACTAAGATTATTAATTTTGGAAAATATAAACATTTAAAAATTAACTTTGGAAATTAGAAATATTTAAATGACTTGATTTTTGATCTCCACTGTGATTTATGATCCAGAGAACTCATCATTTCACAAACATTTAAATGACTTGCTTTTTAATCTCCACTGTGATTTATGATCCAGAGAACTCATCATAAAAGTTTCAAAATATTTTGTGTTCATTTAATAACTTAAAATGATTTTTAAATATGAATACCACTCTTAACTGTTAAATGATTTTTTAAAAATCAAAATATAACTCAAAAAATTATGAAACTTAGTTTTTTGGATTCTCAGAGATCGGGGATATTTTATAAAAATAAATTAATATTTAAAATAAAAACTTAATTTTTGGCCTATTGTAAGTATTTAAATAATTAAAAATTCATAACAATCATAAAAATAATAAAACTCATGAAAATGTTCTAAATTGTTTGCTAATCACTTAGGAATAATCAGAATATTTTTTCTTGATTTCCTAAATAAAGATACTGAATTTTAAAGCTTAAAAATAACTTTTAAAAGGCTAAAAATAAGTTTTCACTAAAATAATTTCAATAAATCAAAGCAAAATCTAAAAAATATAAAATTTGCTTCTCTAAGTTTTCTGACCTTAGGGAGATTTTTCAAAAAAATAAAACTTAATTTTCACCACTTAAAATATTTTATTTTTATTAAATAGCTCAGAACTTAAAATAATTATAATAAATCACAGCAAATTCAAAAAATTATGAAATTTGATCCAAAGGCTTCTCTTGTCTAAGTCTACCTCCAGTAAAAATTTCAAGGGATTATAATTTACCTAGGTCAAGTTAGGAATTTTTTTAAAAAATCCTATCTTTACATGAAAATAATTCCATAAATTAAATTAAATTTTGAAAAATCATATTTTCTCCTCTGATATCTTAATTGACCCATGAGTGAGGTAGGACAAAAATTTCAAAGTCATTTGAATTGAATGTGACAAATTATGAGGTGTTAGAGCCTTAGGGGCAAATGTGTAATTTTAGAAATTTAGCCTTAATTAACATTTAGGCTTAATTCAATGAGGGAGAATGGGTAACCTGTGATCTTGATCAATTTATTTGATGTTTTAAACAGAAGGGGTTAATTGGTAGAAACCAATTTCATTTTCCTCATTAAAAAGATAAGTTAATAAATTTCTAAATTATTAAGATTTGGAAGTTTTATTAATTCACTTTCCTCATTAAAAAAAAATTAAGATTAATAAATTTCTAAATTATTAAAATTTGGAAGTTTATTAAAATTAAATTCGTAGACTTAGAGGTATGACTTTGGAAGCCAATATTTAATCAATTTAATACCTCTATTTTGATTTTCAAATCGAATCCAAATCATGAATCATGACCACTTAAAGCTTATCCCTTTTTGAAAACTAATTAAGGCACTCACTTAGGCCTTAAGGGCTTAGGGGTGACTTAGGCTAAATAAAAAATTGACTAAAAAAGGATTAGAGAAATAAACATAATCATATCGAACATCCTTGAAACACCACTAAGCCCAATTAGGATTAAAATTTGGCTAAGTGTTCAAATTACACTAACTTGCCCCTTTAAGGGTGTTCACCCACGTAATTCTTAAATTGAATGACAAATGATAATTACCCCTTTTCTTAGGGATAATTGAGACATCAATGTTTACTGAGTAATAAGGGTATTTACAAGATGAACTATTAAGCAACATAATAAGTTTAAATGGACTCAAAACTTTTCACCAGTTGGTGAGAGGGAGGCATGGACCTGTTTCCCTCTCCTAACTTGTTGGATACCTCAGAGGTGTATAAAATTAATATTATTTGCTCAATGGAATCATCCTTAATTAAACTTTTTAAGGACTCACGAAGATATGACACAGGGTTATGAAAATCATCAAAACTTTATTTTCCCTACTCTTCATAAATGCCCTCACATGCATTTTTAAGTTTCAGGTGGTGGAATGAGAAGACTCACCAGGTACGCTTTTACAGTTTATAGTTAGTTTTCGTTCTCCCTTTTCCTTACATGTTTCATGCTTGCGTTTACCTACATAAACTTGCATGATAACCATAACCATAACCAAAACGCAAAATTAAAAATCAACCAAGATAAAATTCATCGCCACAACATTCAAAATATAAAACAACTCAAAATTTAATCACAAACATCACACAAAACCACAATTTCAATTAAATTAAGATGTCTCTATCAGATGATCGGGAATCACTCAGAGGAGTTAACCTATGGTTGCAAACGAGACTTCCCACGGTTTAAATGAAATTATGGAACTCATTAAGTTGGGTTTGATAAGTTCATTTGGATGAATCCAAATAAAAATAGTGATGCCGGAACGAGGGAACCGTAGGATCCTAACCGGTGTCGCTCAAATCAACTTTAATATGCCCTCACCAGAACGAGGGAACCGTAGGATCCTAACCGGTGTCACTCTAATCAACTTTAATATGCACTCATAAAATTTAAAGAACCCAGAACGAGGGAACCATAGGATCCTAACCGGTGTCGCTCTAATCAACTTTAATATGCCCTCACGATGCGTTTGATAAGTTCATTTGGACTAAGTGAATCCAATAGAAAATAGTGATGCCGGAACGAGGGAAGTACAGTGTCAATCTAATCAACTTTAATATGCCCTCATAAAGTTTAAAGAACTTCAACTATAGGGCCACCTGATTTGATATTATAACTTGATAAACTAGATAACTCAAACTTGTCGCGGCAGGAGCTTGGAGCTAGCATGGTGGGCAACATGACCATCTTCAACAGCAAAACCTGTCTTCCCCAGCTAAACCAATCTTCATTCTTTAGACTTAAACAACAAAGCCATAGGACTTCGAGGTTGCTTGCTTATGCAACGTAAATACTCACCTTATCTTTAGGCCTTTGTACAGCCCTACTATACAATATAAGCCCTAACTCGTCTTAGCCACATTATCTTTAGGCTTTTGCATAGCCATGCTATACAATATAACCGCTAACTCATCTTAAGATTCTGAGGTTGTCGTTTGTCACGACCTAAATCCTCACATCTTCCAGGCTATTTGTGTGATCATTTCACACATTTGTAAGCCCGAAATAATAAAATTGGCAGGATGAAACATTTAAATATTTCTCCTCAAAATTGAAGCCAAACATTATGATAGCTTGGGAAGTCACTGAGGTTCTCCTCTGGATCCATGACAACCCCTAGTTCTTATTCCTTTGGATTCTGCATTAAAATGTTTCAAATTTGAACCAATCCCCTTTCACACCTCTATGTCCGATTTTGTTGAAGAGTCCTACTCTTTGAAATTCTTTGAAGATAATATTTCTTGATTTTTATCGAGAGTCTTCTTAAATGACTTTGGTCATTTAGGATGTAATTAACTATAGGGGCTTTCCCTTATTGGAAGCATGTCCGAACCCAGCTTAATATAAACCCTATTTAATACTTTATTATAAATATAGGAACTTATCGGCAAATACAAAGGTTTCACAGACCAAACAGATGTCATACTTTCCTTAGTTTATTTGATCGAGTCTCATCCTCAAGTCTTGTGTTTATCCTTAGGGATAGATACAGGATTTGAGGTATAGTGCCCTTTCATTTTAAACTATGAAAACTATGGGGTCAGTTTGATTTCATACTTCAACGTTCTTCCGAAGCGGGCGGCTGGATTTCGATTCTGATGACCGACAAGCTTCTTACGGGCAACCCCACAAACCATCCCCAAAATAACGTCGACAAATCATTTGGGCAATCTTCATGGCACAAAAGTGTGGCTTTAAATTCTTAATTGTAGAATCAGATTCCTAAATTTTAATCAACATTCTTGAGGGGAGGATACCTGCTCCATGGAATCTAAAATTTTGGTTTGACAGGATTTAAAGTTTGTGTTTGGAACAAAGGATCCTTTATGCCCATTCAAATAGAGAAGGTAATCCCCCCCCTAATTTTACTTCTGAAAGGAGACCATGTGGCTCTTCCTTTTATTAGAGTAGGTTGTTAATCTGGGAAGTTCCTTTTCCCAGCTCTCCTCTTTTGTAATTTTTTGTTTTCTGTTTTAATGAAATAGGAGCTTTTGGCTCCTTTTACAAAAAAAAAA
>JXCR01129192.1:29111-52059 GCA_002079205.1 Phalaenopsis hybrid cultivar
TATAACATGCAATGTGAATTGAGTCATGCTCGATGAGAGAGATAAGCTAGCGAATATAAGTGAAAAGTTTATATTATTTATTTTTAAATTCCATGATTTATGGGTATAACTCCTTGGAGAAGGATACATATTGTTGTGTCCTAATGCATGTTTTGAACCTTAGATAAACGCAACAATCATTTATAGAATGCATGAGTCGCCCAATTAAGTAATTCACACTTGTTTTGCATATAATAATTATTAAGTACACTGATCTAAACTGGACAAAATATTTATGAGTGTGCTTTTCCAAAACTTAAGTGTGTGCGAGTTATTGTAAGTAAGAGCATACCTATATAATTTTGATGAGGTCACCAAGTTTGAGCCTGTTTTAAAGATTTAAACAAGCTAAGATTGGTCACCTTAATCTAATAATTTTGAAAAAATATTTTTTTATTCCGAAATACATATTGTGTAAGTAAGAGCATACAGATAAACACAAGACATCAAATTGACCCCGTATTTTTCATAGTTTAATTGAAATAGCATTATACCTCAAACCTTGTATCTATCCCGAAAGATAAACACAAGACTTGACGATGAGACTCGATCAAATAAACTAAAAAATATATGACATCCGTTTGGTCTGCGAAACCGTTTTATTTGCTGACAATTTCCTCTATTTAATATTTAAATAGGGTAAGCTTTATATTAAGTTGGGTTCGGGCAAGCTTCCTATAAGGGCAAGTTCCAATAGTTAATAACATAAATGACCGAAGTAATTTAAGAAACCTCTCGATAAAAATCAGGAAATATCATCTTCAAGGAGTCTAAAAGGATAGGACTTTTCAAAGAAGTCAGACAAAGTGGTGTGAAATGGTAATAACTCAAAGTTGGTACATTTTATTGTAGAATCCAAAGGAAGAAGAACTAGGGGATGCCACAGATCTGATGGAGAACCTCGGTGACTTCCCAATCAATCTTATTGTTTAGCTTCAGCTTTAAGGAAAAATATTTAGGTGTTGTATCCTGCCAATTTTATTTGTTATGGCTTACATTCGTGTGAAACGATCACACGAATAACCTGAAAGATGTGAGGATTTAGGTCATGACATACAACAACCTCAGAATCCTAGGACGACATAGGGCTTAGATTGGACAACAAAGCTATACAAAGACCTAAAGATAAGGTGAGGATTTATGTTGCATAAACAAACAACCTCAAAGTTTTATGGCTTGTTGTTTTAGTTTTAAGGAAGAAAATTGGTTTAGTTGGAGAAGACAGGTTTTGCTGTTGAAGATAGTCTTGCTGCCCACCATGCTAGCTCCAAGCTCCTTGTCGTGACAAATTTAAGTTTTCTAGTGTGTAAAGTTATGATGTCAAATCAGATGGCCCTATGATTGTAGTTCCTTAAAAGATTTATGGGGGCATGTTAAAGTTGATTAGAGCGACACCGGTTAGGATCCTATGGTTCCATTGTTCTGGTACCACTATTTTCTATCAAATTCACTTAGTTCAAATGAATTTACTAAACTCAACTTAATGAGTTCCATACTTTCATTTAGACGTGGGAAGCCTTGTTACCAACCATAGGTTACCTTCTTTAAGGGATTCTCGATCATCCAATAGAGACGTCTTAATTTAGTTGTAGTTGTGGTTTTTGTGATGTTTGTGATTAAATTTTGAGTTGTTTTATATTTTGAATGTTGTGGCGGTGAATTTTATCTTGGTTGATTTTAGTTTTGGTTTTGGTTTTGGTTTTACGGCTATCCTAGCAGTTTTAATTTTCATGCAGGGTGACATCATTCTTTAGCATGCAAGTTTGTATTTTGGCTATACATGCAGTTGAGTGAGTACAGTAATGTACTAAAAAAAGTATGGAAACCAAAAATGCAGGTAAATAAATCACAATAAAAGCGTACCTGGATGGTCTTCCCGTCATCTCCAACTGAAACTCAAGATGCAAGTATGGGCATTTTATGTAAAGCAGGGAAAAATAAGGTTTCTAGATTATATCTTGGTGAGTCCTTATTGGTTTGATTAAGGATGATTTTGTTAAGCAAAACATATCAAGTTTAGTAGACCTCCGAGGTATCCAACTAGTCAAGAGAAAAAGGCAGGTCCATGCTTTCCCCTTACCGCCTGGTGAAAAATCTTGTGCTCATTTAAACTTATTATGTTGTTTAATAATACATCTTGTAAATATTTCTAGTGTTCAATGAACAGTGATGTTTCAATTATCCCTAAGAGTAGGGTGATTATCATTTATCCTTCAATTTGAGACTTATGCAGGTGAAGATTCTTAAAGGGGTAAGTATGTGTTATTAAAACAATTAGCCAATTTTGGTTTTAATTTGGGCATGAAGTGTTGAATTTCTAGTTACATTCACTTTTCTAATCCTCATTTAATCAAATTTGATTTAGCTTAGGTCACTACTAAGCCCTTAAGATCCTGGTGGATGTCTTAATAATTTTTAAAAGAAATTGAATTTTAAGGTAAGATGATTTATTATCAAAACTTTTGAATGTCACTTCAATGCCAGATAGGGGTATTAAATTAGTGAGTTATTAACAACCACTATTGTACCCCTAAGTCTAGGATCATTCAATTTAGTAGACTTCCAAATTTTGATAACCTAGGAAAACTTCAAATTTATACTTTAATTGGTAAAAGTGAGATTGGTTTCTACCAATTAATCCCTTGTGTTTCAATCATCCAAATATGTTAAGTAAGATCAAAGGTTAACCATTTTCCCTTTCTTGAGTTAAGTTTAAGTGTTAATCAAGGCCAAATTTCCAAAATTACACTTTTGCCCCTATAAGTCTGTCACTTCATAATTCCTCAAATTAAATTCAAATGACTTTGGAATTTTCATCCCACTTGACTCATGGGTCAATTGAAACATCAGAGGAGAAAATGTGATTTTTCAAATTTTAATTTAATTTATATAATTATTTATATGCAAGAATAGGATTTCTCAATGAAAATTCCATAACTTGACCAAGGCAAAGCCTAATCACTTGAAATTTTTACTTAAGATAGAATTGGACAAAAGAACCACTTGGACCAAATTTCATAATTTTCTTGAGTTTTATTTGAATTATTAGAATTATTTTAATTTATGGAGTGTTACTTAATTACAAAATATTTTAAATGTGAAAAATTAAGCTTTACATTTTTATTAAATCTCTCTGAGGTAAGGAACCAAAAGAAACAAATTTTACATTTTTCTATTTTTTTTTAAATTATTATAATTATTTAAGTGAAAGATTAAGAAAAATTTATTTTCTAGCCGTTAAAAATTATTTTAAGCTTTGAAATTCTATATCTTCACTAAGAAAATTAGAAAAAAATATTCCAATTATTCATAAGTGCTTAGGAAACAATTTAGAACATTTCCATAAATTTTACTAATTTTGCGATTTTTATTAATTTTTAATTACATAAATATTAAAAATATGCTTAAAAATGAAGTTTTTATTTTATTTACAATTTTATTTTTAAAAAATTTTCCTGATTACAGAGAACTCCCAAAGCTAATTCTTATGATTTTTTTAGTTATATTTTAACTATTAAAAATCATTGAATGTGAAAATGACATTTGACTTAAAAAAAATCAATTTGAGTTATTAAATGAGCTCCATATATTTTTTAAATTTTAAGGGAAGTTCTTTGAACTTTAATTCACAGTGTAGAATCAAAATGAAGTCATTTAGACGTTTATTTTTTCCAAATTAATTTTCTTTGTATTTTAGGGTTTTGTGCAGTCTAGGTGTGTTTTTAATGACTTAACTCATGAAATATTTTCCAAAGGGTAATTTGGTCACAATAAACCTTCCAAAATTTTCGTGGATTTTTCTAAGAAATATGTAAATTATAATGATTAATTTATGCAAATAATAGACACAAACTTGAAAAATCTGGATCTCTGTCTAGAGGTCTTCTCTGACTTTGGAAAAATGAAAGAATATCTCCCATGACAAAGGCAACAACATGCCAAAATATCAAGCCATGGTGAAATGTCTACATCAGGGAGAGTTAAAATACTCAAATCAGTATTTAATTGATTAAAAATAAAATTTTCATCAAATAAACTTCACACCATTTTCACATTGTTTTCCTCTGTTCAGTGAACACTAGGATATTTTTATTTTTATTTTGCGATTTTTCTACATCAAGATATGGATTTTTGAAGTTAAAGATCATTTTCTAAATTTTTTAAATCTATATTTTCTACTTAAACATGCGGCGACGCGTCATCCTCGACGTCTCCGAAGCTCCACACAGCGTCAACTGGTTCGGTGTCGCCATTTGAGTTAGCCCGCGCTTTATGGACGATGCTCCCATCCGGCACAATCAGAGCCTTCCATTTGATACATGCACGATCCAACGGTTGTGGGTCATCGTCACCAAATAGGCTAACCCGAGAACCATTCACACTAAAACCTTAATATCTGCCTCTAAACTCAACCAAATCTCCTCGGGTTTGATCCTATGGACTCGTCTAAGTGAGATAAACACGTTCATACGGTAAACATGCCATTAAATCAACTCTAATCGAATGGAGAATGAAAATAGGCTTGGGAAGAGGGGGAGTTCAATACCTTTGTTCATGGAAGGTAAGTTTCAATCAAAGGTGCTCGACACGTTCATGGAGGTCCAAGGAGGCTAGGGACTTAGTCACTTATTGTGGTGGAAGGTTTAGACCCAAATTTGATCAAGGCCAAGTTTAGGTGTTGATCAAAGTCTAGTGTAGGGCTTCTCTGTGAAGGGGCTTTAATGGGACTTCTTCTCCTCTCAGTGTGGTGGAGGTGTGGGTGAGTTTAGTTTGATTTTTGTGAACTGTGGAGCTGTGGAGAGTTCTGTCCTATTTTTGGCAAGGTTTTGAGCTCAAATATTGAACTCTGACAAGGGAAATTAGGATGAAGGAGTGGCTGGATTGCACTGAGGGGGTCTCAAAGAGGCTATGGGAGCAATTTAGATGGGTCTCCTTGAGAAAATTTCTGCACCTCTCTCTTGGCCATGAAGGGGCCATTTTCTGACCATGGCCAGAGAGGGGAGCTCAGGGCCTGGTAATGGGTGCAAATGTCTGCCTAGGGCGTGGGCTAAAAAGTTCTAAGGTTTCATTTTGGTGAGCTGGCCCCTAGGGTTAAGATTGGGTTTGACTCAAGGGTGGTGGCTCTCGGTTTTGAGGTTTTTCGGCGACTAGACCGGCCGGCAGGGCCAGGAGAGGTGGCCAGAAAGTTAGGTGAGTCAAGGGAAGGCTTAATTATGGTTTACCCCCAAGGGTTAGTCATGATGGAAGAGATATTTGGTTTAAGACCCAAATATGGTTATGAATCCCTTAATTTAGAGACCCATTGGTCCATAGCTTGCTTTGGTGGGTTTTGTATAGTTTAGCCTGGTCCAATTGAAGGGCTTAGTGGCTGTGGTGGTCATTAGTTGGCCAATTTGGCTTGATTAGGTCAATTTTTGGTGAAGGGGTCCATGTGGGTTAAAATGGCTAAAGGTTGGGTTTGGATTAGGCTATACATGATCTTGAGCCCAATTGATTGATTAACATTGTGTAGATGATTGTAATGAAGATTTTTGGTGAAGGATTGAAATGATCTCGAGTTCAATTGGGGGTTCAATTTGAAGGATTTTAGAATTTTGGCACTTTGGGCATGTTGGGCTAGACTTGGTCTAGATTGGGCTAGGTCTGAGCAAGTCTAAATTGATTGTTGAAAATGGTCAAAAGGAATGTCATGAAGAGTTTTTAACATAAATTGGGTGCCATTTTTGGGGCTAAGATAATCAATTTGGTGGAATGTTGAGGTATAACCAATTTGGGGCAAAATTGGGGCTTTTAGACTTAGGTCAAAATTAAATGAAATTGAGGCTTCCCCAAGGCCAATTGAAGGTCAAGTTTGATGTGTAGGATTGTTATGAAGAGTTTTCAACCCAAATTGTAGCAAATTGAGTAGGTTGTGGGGTTCAATTTGGTGAGATTAAGTCATGTAGCCAAAATTGGGGGTTTGAACTAGATCAAAGTTGGGCTCAAAGCATGAGACAATTGAGCATGTATTTGGTTTAAATTGGCCATATGGAAGGTGAATTTAAGTTTAGGATTGAAATTGGGGAAAATTTGGACCAAATTGATTGACATTTGAGGTAAATTTAGGCAAATTTGGCCTTTGAAGGCGATTTTCGGGTTTTGGTCAAAATGATCAAATTGGTAAAATTGGGTCCAATTGTTTGGTCCAAATTGGTTTTGGAAATATTTGGAGTGATTTTGGAGGTTTTTGGAAAGTTTGGGGTGCCAAGGGTATTTCTGTAATTTTGGCAATTTTGGGAGTATTTTGGTAAATTTTGCATTTTTGGATAGTTTTGGATAATTTGGGTATTTAAAAAAAAATTAAAATGATTTTTGAACAAATTTGAATATTTTGGGTGAGTTTGGGAATTTTGGCCAAATTTAGTGCTCTAAGGGTATCTAGGTAATTTGAGGGATTTTGGGGCAAAATACTAAGTTGAATATTTTCGGTAGAATTGGGGAGCTAATCATCATAAATGAGCTATGGATGAATGGAAACCCCATTTGGGTCCTCTATGTACTGGTCTTTAGCTAAAACCCTAGGGCTAGTGGATTTATGGGACCATCTACATGTGTCTCCAAAAGGATCAAATGATCAAATTTAGGAAAATTTGAGTTTAGGGTTGTGAGTGATTTTGAGTGAGAGTGAGTGCAAGTTAGTGCCTTAGCTCAAGATAAACACCCAGAGTTAACCTTAAGGGCAAGCAGTCCTATGGGGACTCGTCTTGAGCTCCCCCATACTGACCTCACCTACTAAGTGCTAGAGGTTTGGACTAATGTGTAGAGCTTCTGGTTGAGCAAGGAGTGTAGAATTTCAAATGGTGAGGGTTATTTTTCTTATTTTCTAGACATAGTCAACAGGAAATTCCTATGGCTAAAACTTAGGTTACTAAAGAGGAAAAATTAAACCTCAACCTAAAATGAGGTCAACAAATGGACCCCCACTAGGTGTGGTGTGCTGGGCAAGCACAACACGCGTATTGGCATTGACCGACGAGATCAATAAAGCCAACACATATTTCTAAGTCAACAAACCTAGAAGGAGGTATAGAATTGTGTGTGTTATTTGTTTCCACTGGGGAATTAGCAAGTGAATATTCGATCGAAGTCAAGAAATAGGAACACTCGCTGGAGACTGGAGAGTGAGTTTGATTTATCAAGTTTCAGGTATTTATTGAGGATGAGAATCAGTATATAAGTGCGGACCCCAAGGTGGGAATTGAAATTTAAGTATTGATTCAAAAAAAAAGAGTCGGAATTTAGGTACCGACCTTGAAAGAAGGGAACCATAATTTAAGAATTGATCCCAAAATGAGAATTGGAATTTAAGTATCAATCTCAAGAGAGAGTCGGAAGTTAGGGACCAAACTTGAAAGGAGGGAATCAGAAATTAGGAACTGTTTCCAAAATGAGAATTGAATGTTAAGGATTAGTCTCAAGAAGAGGATCAAAAGTTACGGACCGATCTCAAAAGAAGGGAATCAGAAGTTAAGGACAAATTCCAAAATGAGAATTGAAAATTAAGGATCAATGTCAAAAAGATAATCGAAAGTTAGGGATTGATCTTGAAAGGAGGGAATCAGAAGTTAGGAACTAATTCTAAAATGAGAATTAAAAGTTAAGGATTAATCTTGAAAGAGAGTTGGAAGTTAGAGACCGACCTCGAAAGATGGGAATCAGAAGTTAAGGACTGATTCCAAAAATGAGATTTGAAAGTTAAGAATCAATCTCAAGAGAGAGTCGGACGTTAGGGACCGACCTCAAAAGGAGAGAATCAGAAGTTAAGGAATGATTACAAAATGAGAATTGAAAGCTAAGGATCAATCTCAAGAAGAGAATTGAAAGTTAGAGACTGGTCTCAAAAGGAGGGAATCATAAGTTAAGGACTGATTCCAAAAATGTGATCTGAAAGTTACGGATCAATCTCAAGAGAGAGTCGGAAGTTAGGGACTGACCTCGAAAGGAGGGAATCAGAAGTTAAGGACTGATTCCAAAATGAGAATTAAAAGTTAAGGATCAATCTCAAAAGAGAGTTGGAAGTTAGGGACCGACATTGAAAAGAGTGAATCAGAAGTTAAAGACTGATTCCAAATTGTGAATTAAAATTTAAGGATCAATCTCAAAAGAGAGTTGGAAGTTAGGGATCAACCTCGAAAGGAGGGAATCAGAAGTTAAAGACTGATTCCAAAAATGAGAATTGAAATTTACAAAGTGTTTGTGGTGTTAAACCTTTAGATATGTGTCCTGTGAAAAAGGCTGATATTGTTGAGGAAAATGTGGAAATGTTTGTGAGGTTTTGTGTAGAATGTGAAATTTCACAAGGATGTGAAGATTTAATGTAGATAATGATAGTCGTGCTACGCAAGAAAAGAGTAAGAGACCTCGAAATTGAGAGAATCAACTCAATAGATTTATTTTTTTTTTCTTGTTATTTTTATCACGTTTAATTTTCAAAATATGTTTTTCAAAATTTAATTTTTGTGGGTTGATTAATTTTCAAACGAGTGTTTTATTTGAATTTTATTATTAATTTTTTTATTATTTTGTTATTTGATCATTGTAATCTCGAACCAACGTATGGTTCGTGGCTTTTATCCATCGCACCAAACAGGGCAATTGAACGAACAAATAGAATTTTAAAAGAGATTTCATTAATCTGCTCCAATAAATGTTACCGATTGAGTGTAGGCCAAAGCCTCAAAAAGTACAATTATGCTAACTGCATCAAAGTACATCCAAAAATATCCCATGCCAAGTACATATCATAGGCTGAGCATGTCTAATATGCTATAACAAAAATGTAGTAAAAAGGAATCCTCTGAGTGTCTGTCTCTGGAGGGGCAAGCTCTTGATCGAGCTAACCTTCTAAGCCACACTCCAACATAAGAGTTCACTTTGCATGTGCTTAGAGGTGTAATTCTCTCATAGTTTGTATGACAATAGTACTTCCAGGTCCGGGTCTGGTCGGAATCTGTATGGCATTCTATTGTCATCCATTCTCCGAAAAGTCACGGACACCTTGCGGTGTCGCACCTCTGAAATGCAATGTTTGTCGACGTCTGCTTCATTTCCTTTAAGAACTAGTACTGAGCCAACAGGTAGCAGAATTTCCACGAACCCTCTAAATTCACTTGGGCCGTTAATATCTATTCATTTTCATAACAGGATGTTGCTCTTGCTCATGAATGAGACCGTGCAAAGGCCTCACAAAGTCATGATGGTTAATGTGCTGAGGTATGCAGTCTCCTTAGTCATATATGTTGATAAAACAACTGTTAGGAATACAGTCAGCTGCCAGTATCCTCCATCAGACCATTCTTTTAATCATCCACTTTATCATGGGAGGTATTGGATCCACCTGATCGTGTCTCAGAATCCTAAGAGAATTTCCTTGTCTATCGTTGGTGAAGTTGTAATAGCAACTGCACTGTATAGTGATCTTGCCCTTTCCTCACATCCACTTTCTTGGCTCAGAATAGGTTCTTTCCATTAGCAGGTCTGCTCGACCTCTATCTCTAAAATAAAAATGCAATCGAGAATATTTCATTCATAGCTCTGGGAGAAGACCTTGGTGTATAACTCTGATCCTTCTAATATGTTGATGAACCTACCTTGCACTTCTTCATAGAATTCAAAGTCCCCTTTTGTTACCTTGCTCCTCTTGTAGTATTCTATAGTATTGATGATCGGTGGCTGTCGGGGATGTTCCCTCATTTCAACGTTGACGGGAATCCAGGCTGGTGCTGTCTCTGTCTGTAGCAGAATGTATGACTCTGCGTCTGACGAAATATACGGTTCTGTACCCAATGGGACATATGGTTCTGCATCCATCGGGTAATCAGCGGTCTGAAATCCATCATCGTAGGATACATATTTCTCTAAAGTACTGTAGCGCTCACGGTGTTGAGGGTTTAGGGTTTAGCATTTACACAAAGTCTACTTATTATTTATGGCATTCAAAGTTTCTAATGATGCTTGAGAATCTACCATTTAACCTAATGAATTCTCTTCATTCATGGAAATTGGTTAACAAAAATTCATTTCAATTTGATCTAACTTTCTTGAAATTGCAGCAACTTGATTTGCTAACATGGTAAATGCATCAGTTTCATGAATATTGACTACTTTCTTAGGGTTTACCCTCTCAGAAGGCCATTGAAATTTATTGGTAGCCATTTCTTCAATTAAAGCATAAGCGTCACGAAATAGTTTTGACATCAATGAACGACCAACAGTGGCATCAATAATTGATCTAAAAGATCCGACTAATCAATTATAAAAGGTTTGAGTTATTAACCAATTTGGTATAGCATGGTGTGAACACTTTCTTATGAGTTCTTTAAATCTCTCCCCTGCTTCATAAATAGATTCCCCTTCAAACTGATTAAAAGATGTAATATCATTTCTAAGCTTTGCAGTTTCTTATGGTGGAAAATATTTAGCAAGGAATTTTTGTGCTAAATCACCCCAAGTTCTCTTATGGTGGAAAATATTTAGCAAGGAATTTTTGTGCTAAATCACACCAAGTTTTGATAGATCCAGGTGGTGAAAAATATTTAGCAAGAAAATTTTGTGCTAAATCACCCTAAGTTCTGATAGATCTAGGTGCTAATGAATTCAACCACATTTTAGTTTTATCCCTTAGTGTGAAAGGAAATAACCTAAGTCTTATGACATCTTCTAATACACCATCGTAATTGAATATAGTGCACAATTCTAAAAAATTGGCAAGATGTAAATTTGGATCTTGAGTTGGTGATCCCCCAAACTGATAATTTGATATCATTTGGATAATAGCAGGTTTAAGCTCAAATGAATTAGTCACTACAGTAGGTTTTGGAATATTATAATGAAGTTCATCTATAGTAGGGTTGGCATATTCTCTTAAAGGTCTAAACTCTTGATAAATTTCAGTATTTTGATTATTTAGGTCTCCCATTTCTGTTATTTTTTTGGATTTTTCAAAATTTATAATTTTTTAGTTTTTGTGATTTTTTTCTAATTGTTCTTTCTAATTCAAAATTGTAGGGCACTAGTCCTTCAGAACCTGAATTACACATACACTAACATATAATAAAAAAAATTAAAACAAAATAAATAAGATAAGATAACTTAAAGTTTAAATAAAACTTTCTAAAAATAGAAATTTGCTTTTAAAATCAATTTTTCCCCAGCAACGACACCAAAAAACTTGATCCCTGGATACTGCTAATATGCACAATACAACAATAATTTAGATTAAATTTCACTTATATTTCCTTACTTTGCAATAAAACCAAAAACTTGATCCAGAAGAAAAATAAGAATTTAACTTTTAATTTATATATATTAGGATATTACGTAAGTATAAGTATCGTTATCAAGTAATATAGGACTTTTTTATTAAGACCTGAATATCAAACCCATAGGGAGAATATGCAATATGCAATATTGAATAGCAAAATTTCTATTTTTAATAAGAAGATAATTATCTAAATTAAAGATGATTTTTGCAGTAAAGAAAATTTAAATATGTTTGGTATTTTCAATATTTTGATAGAATAATAACAATTTAAAAAGATAACGAGTGTTTTTGTAGAAGAAAAGCACTAAATATGGAAATATCTTTCAGCTTATTATGAATCAGTAATAAGTATAAGAATTTATTGTGGAAGTATGCAAATTGTTTTCTGCCAAATAGGAGCAATAATATTCTTTACCCTTACTAGAGATGCTATAAAGAACATTGACTAATTTAAAGTTTGAATAGTTTTGAAGACTAGCCACTAGCTCTCACTCGAGAGTTCCCTCGATTCCCTCCACCAGGAGGCTAACATTCTCGTATCAGAACCAAAAACAATAAACCAAGTTGGGGGCTTTAACCTATCACTTTAAAGTCTTTTAACTCTACACCATTCAATGAATATATCTCTATTTATTTGCACTCAATCATATGAACTACATTCTCATTCATACAATCTCTTGTGATTCTTTTCAATTTTTGACTGAGACAAAACCAGCTCAGTCTTACATGTTCTCACAACAAATTTTAACATCTGGATTAACCAAATCAAGAATTAAATGAAGTGCATGGATTTAAATCATCACAACTTCTTCCATCATTGAAGATTCCATCTAAAACATAATTACTTATCATTTTAAGAAGATAGATAAAGAAAACTACTCAGAATCAATGGAGAAAATAAAACCATATTTTAGTTTAAAAGAAGAAATCATTGTCAAACCAATAACAAATCTCAATTAAAATTAAAAGTAGTCTCAAAATAGAAAGATAAAAACTTATCTCAAGTTCTCCACCAAACTGTTAAAGTTCCTTTGATTCTCTGGTGCTTAGGGCAGCCTTCTCTGTTTAACCGACGCTTAAGTGTCGGAACTTGCGCTTAAGCCCCAAAACTCTTTTGCACATTTTTCACATTTTTACTCCAAATTTGATCCTTTTTCACTCCTTTAAGCATTTTCACCCCTTTTTACCTATATTTGCAAGAAAAACACAAAAACACCTTCCATTAAATCGTAATATCTCAAAAATAGGTATTAAAATGTGTCTAAAAATATTATATATTTTAGGTGTATCATAAATTAATATTCAGAGTCAACCCCAAGGGCAAGCAGTCCTATGGGAACTCTCCTTGAGCACCCCCATAATGGCCCCACCTACTAAGTGCTAGAGGTTAGGACCACTATGTGGAACTTCAATTTGAGTAAAGAGGAGTTTAGAATTTCTAATGGGGAGGGTTTCTTTTTTATTTTTCTAGTAATAGTTAATAGGAAAGACCTATGCCTAGACCCTAGGTTACTAAAGAGGAAAACTAGACCTCAACCAAAAGTGAGGTCAACAAATGGACTCCCAATAGGTGTGATGTGCTAGGCAAGCACACCGCACGCATTGGTGTTGACCGATGAGATCAACAAAACCAATATAGACTCCTATGTCAACAAACACAAAAGGAGTGTAGAATTTGAGTGTGCTATTTGTTTCCGCTGGGGAATTAGTAGGTGAATATTTGATTGAAATCAAGAAGTAGGAACTCTCATTGGGCATTAAAGAGTGGGTTTTGAGTTATTAGATTTCTGATTGTTTATAGAGGTTGGGACTCAGTATGTAAGTGCTGACCCTAGGGTGAGAATCAAAATTTATGTATTAATTTTAGAAGACGGTCGAAAGTTAAGGACCAACCTCGAAAGAGGAGAGGAATCAAAAGTTAAGGACTGATTCCAAAATGAGAATTGAAAGTTTATGGTCAATCTCAAAAGAGAGAGTCAGAAGTTAGGGACTGATCTCAAAAGGAGGAAATGAAAAGTTAAGGACTAATTTTGAAAATGAGATTTGAAAGTTAAGGATCAATCTCAAAAAGGAAGTCAGAAGTTAAGAATCGAACTCAAAAGAAAGGAATCAGAAGTTAAGGACTGATTCCAAAATGAAAATTAAAAGTTAATGATCAATCTCAGGAAAAGAGTCGGAAGTTAAAGGCCGACTCAAAAAACAAAGGAATCTGAAGTTAAGGACTTATTCTCGAATGAGGATTGAAAGTTAGGGATCAATCACAAAAGAGAGAATCAGAAGTTAGTAACTGATCTCGAAAGGAGGAAATAAAAAGTTAAGGACTGATTTCTAAAATCAGAATTGAAAGTTAATGATCAATCTCAGGAAGAGAGTCAGAAGTTAAGGACCATCTCAAAAAAGAAAGGAATCAGAAGTTAAGGACTGATTCCAGAATGAGGATTGAAAGTTAATCATCAATCTCAAAAGAGGATCGGAAGTTAGGGATCAATCTCGAAAAGAGTGAATCAAAAGTTAAGGACGGATTCTAAAATGAGAATTGAAAGTTAATGATCATTATCAAGAGAGGATCGGAAGTTAGGGACCGGTCTCAAAAAGAATGAATTAGAAGTTAATGTTGATTCCAGGATAAGGATTGAAATTTAAGGATCAATCACAAAAGAGAGTCGGAAGTTAAGGGTCAACCTCAAAAGAGTGAATCAAAAGTTAGGGACTGATTATAGGATAATGATTGAAAGTTTAGGATCAATCACAAAAGAGAGTCAGAAGTTAAGGACCGACCTCAAAAAGATTGAATCAAAAGTTAGGGACTGATTCTTAACCGAGAATTGAAAGTTAATGATCAATCTCAAAAGAGGATCGAAAGTTAGGGATCGATCTCAAAAAGAGTGAATCAAAATTTAAGGGTTGATTCTAAAATGAGAATTTAAATTTAATGATCAATCTCAAAAGAGGATCAAAAGTTAGGGACCGATCTCAAAAAGAGTGAATCAGAAGTTAGAGACTGATTCCAGGATAAGGATTGAAAGTTAAGGATCAATCACAAAAGGAGAGTCGAAAGTTAAGGACCAACCTCAAAAGAGTGAATCAGAAGTTAGAGACTGATTCCATTATAAGGATTGAAATTTAAGGATCAATCACAAAAGAGGATCGGAAGTTAGGGATTGATTAAAAAATGAGAATTGGTGGTGTTGAATCCAAAGATACGTGTCGTGTGAAAAAGTTGACATTGTTGAAGAAGATTTATAAAATTTTGTGAGGTTTTGCGCAGAACGTGAAATTTCGTAGGGATGTTAAAAGAATTAATACAGACAAAGATAAGTGTGCTGCGCGAGCAAAGAGTAAGAGACCTCGAAATAGATAGAATCCACTCAATAGATTTATTTTCTTTTCTTTTTATTTTTATCATGTTGAATTTTCAAAATATGTTTTTAAAAATTTAATTTTAGTTGGTTGATTTTTTTTTTCAAAAAGAGAGTTGTTTTATTGTTTGTTTGTTTGTTATTTTTGTTTAAATTTTATTATCATCAACTTTTTGTTGTTTTGTTCTTTGTTCGTTATAATCCCGAACCAACGCATTGTCCGTGGCTTTTATCCATCGCACAAAAAGGCAATTGGACAAACATACAAATTCTTTGAAAGAAACTTCATTCATCTACTCCAATAAGTGTTACGGGTTGAGTGTAGGCCAAAGCCTCAAACAGTAATATATGCAGATCGCATCAAAGTACATCCAAAAATAGGCCATGCCAAGTACATATCATAAGCTGAGCATGCCTAATACATATCCTATTTGCTATAATATAGTGTAGCAAAATTGAAAGGAATCCTTTGAATGTCAGTCTCTGACGGTTGCCCTCTCAGACATAATCGAGCTAACCTTCTAAGCCACTCTACATGACAAGAGTTCCCTTTGCATGTGCTTAGAGGTGCAACCCTCTCATAGCTCACACGGTAGTAGTTCCTCCAATTCTGGATTTGGTTGAAATCTATATGAAAATTTATTGTTGTCCATTCATCGAAAGGCCATTGAAACCCCACGGTGTCGCACCCCTGGAATACAGTGTTTGGCGACGTCTGCCCCATTTCCTTTAAGGACTAGCACTGAACCAACAAGCAGAAGAATTTCTACAGCTCCTTTGAATTCTTCAAGACCACTGATATCAATTTCTTTTCCAAATAAGAAATTGCTTTTGCTCATGAATGAGACCGTGCAGAAAGGCCTCATGAATTCATGATGATCTATGTATGGAGGTATACCGTCTCCTTCATCATATATGTTGATGATACAACTATTAGAGATGCAATTAGCTGGTCGTATACTCCATTTGACCATTCTCTTAATCATCCATTTTATCATTAGAGGTAGTAGATTCACCTGATTATGTTTGAAAATCCCGAGAGGATTTCCTTGTCTATCGTTGTTGAACTTGTAGCAGCAGCCGCACTGGATAGTAATCCTCCCCATTCCTTGCATCCACTTTCTTCGCTCAGAATAGGTCCTTTCCATAAGTAGACCTGCTTGACCTCTATCTCTCAGATCAAAAGTACAGTCGACAATGCTTTGCTCATCACTTTCTGAGAAGACCTTGGTGTATAATTCTAATCCCTCTAATATGTTGATGAATCTCCCTTATACTTCTTTATAGAATTCAAAATTTCTTTTATTCACTTTTCTCATCTTATTGTACTCTATCATACTGAGAATTGGCGACTTTTGAGGATATTCCCTCATTTCAATGTCAGTGGGAACCCAAGATGGTGCCGATTCTGATGCTAACAAAATGTGTGACTCGACATCCAAAGGGGCATATGGCTCTGGACTCCACGGGACATACTGATCTATTCCCAACAGAACATACGACTCCTCCATCTGGAAATTTGTGGTCTGAGACCCATCAACGGTAGATGCATACTCCTCTAAGGTGTTGTAGTGCTGTAGGTGTAGGACATTATAGTTTGGACATTCCACGAATGCCCCTATAGATGACGTTCGTACAGGTATTTTGACGCTGTAGGTTAGGCAACCCATGCAAAGAATATCTAAAGGTGGTAGTATTTCTGGCTCTGCAACAAATTCTAACTCATCATCTGTAGCAGGCAGGCTGGAAGAAGTCTCTTTCATGCCCAGATCGTAAATATCCCCTTCAGGGATAGGAGTAAGCAAGTTCTTCGCCTCTTTCTGGCATCTTCTTTCTTCTCATAAGAAAGCCATCTAATTCTGGTGACTAGTATTTCTGCATTGAGTTCTTTGTAATGGCGTGTCTAGATGTCTTCCATTATCGGCAACAACTAGGCCTCTAGTCGGCGTAGTTATCATGGATGGTAGGCGGCTGGGCCCCTCCATCAAGTCCTGTTGTACCATCACATTCTTTCCCTTCAGTGATGAATTGTGTTTGTTTTTCAACCTTACCAGTGAGGGCAGCCCTTATTTTTCCCGTCGGCTGACGACATCTATTAGAGACCCCACATAATCCATGCCAACTTGACTAAATTCCATGTGAAAGTCTATGGTGCAGCCCTGCAGTGCCATCTCCTAATTGAGTGCGAGGTTCCAACCATCTTTAAGGGAAAATATCAACCTATGGCCTGACATTTCTCTGCAGACTACAACAAAAAATTTCAGTGAGCTAAAACTTAGTGTGAAGAAGACCAGAACAAAGTATTTATTAAAGAAAAGTTTAGTTTATTTTTGTGAAGAATTCATTTATTTGTGTATGCATTTTATTTAATTTTGAAGGATTGTAGGTTAAAAAGGAGAAAATTGAAGTGTGTAATTTTAAAAAATTTTCATTATGTTGAGGTTAATTTTGTTACAAAAAGTTTGGACCCGATCACAGACATTTGGCCACATAGATAACCCCAAAACAATCCAAATTTCAAAATTTTCAAAATTTCAAAATTTTTAAGATTTCAAATCGGGTGAATGCAATAAATGTCAGGTTACATAGTATGTCTTCAGGTGTCGTTCGTTGATTGGTAGCGTGGGTTTTTTACCCTGAAAATCTATTAACTGGTAGGCTTCTGCTGCATAGAATTTTTCAACGACAAATGGTCCCTCCCAAGTTGGCTCGAATTTTCCACCTATCTTGCGACATTCAAGAATAGGCTTTTTGAGCATGAGTATGAGGTCACCATCTTTGAATGTCCTTGAGTGAACCAATTTATCATGAGCTTGTACCATCTTTGCTTAGTAAAGTTCTAAATGTTGTTATGCTTCAAGTCATTTTCCTTCAAGACTCTCTAGTTCTTCAATTTTGAGTTTTCCACTTTCTTCTATTGTGAGTTGATTGGCAAAAGCGACTCTGATATACGGCGTCTAAATTTCTAACGGTAGCACGACCTCAAACCCGTACATGAGCATATAGGGTGTACACTAAGTTGGAGTCCTGAAAATCGTCCTGTAGGCCCACAAAGCTTCTAACTGTTTGTTGTGCCAATCTCTTTTGTTTTCATCTTCCGTCTTCTTTAAAATTTGTACCAATGTCTTGTTGAAGGCTTCAGCCAATCCATTTGCTCTGGGATAGTAAATAGTAGAGCATCTCCAATCTATCCCTTGTCTTTTGATGAAATTGTTGATTTTTGTGCTTTTAAAAGCTATCCAATTGTTGGAAATTATTCTTTGCGGTACTCCAAAATGGTAGACAATTTGGATTTTAAAGAATTGAAGGGCGTGCTGTGTTGTACCTCTTGTAATGGTACTGCCTCTGCCCATTTGGAGAAGTAATCCGTAGTAGCAAGTATAAACTTCTGCTCTTTGGAAGATGGGGGTCTATCGGACCTATTATGTCCGTCTCCCAACACTCAAATGGCCACGAGACAACAGTTGGGTAAAGCACATTCGAAGGTTGGTGCAAGACCACCTCATGCACTTGGCACTGATGACATCTTCTAGCTGTAGCCATGCAATCAAACATCATTGCTGGCCAATAATATCCGAGTCTTTTGATCTTTATTTTCATCTTCAGCCTTGACTGGTGAGCGCCACACAATCCGACATGTACTTCTTTGACAATATTTTGTACTTCAGCTTTGCTTAAACATCGTAGCCACATCTGGTCGAATGATCTCTTGTAGAGGATGTCTCTTGCTAGGGCATACGACATAGGCCTCTTTGTGATATGGTGTGCTGCTGACTTGTCTTCTGGCAGCTTTCCCGTCTGCAAATATTCTATCAATAGCTTGCACCAATCGTCATTGATATCGACAACTGCAATCACTATTTCTTCTTTTCTGAGCTTGTGTAGATTTTTGAGGTCGACTTGAGATAGGACATGTCTTCCTTGTACTGTGATTTCAATGAAATCCTCCGGGGGACAAGCCAGCTCCTTAGTGAGTATTGCTAGAGCGTCGGCATGGACGTTATCTCTCCTAGGAATCTGGTAGAAAGTCACATAGGGAATCTGTTCCAGCAGCTTCGTTGCAAACGAGTGATATTTTTCAAATCTCTGTTTCAGGATCTAGTATTGTCTAACGACTTGCTGGATGACAAGTTGTGAGTCACCATATATGACAATGTTTATTATATCCATTGAGATTATCAATTCCAATCTGGTGATTAAAGCTTCATATTCTTGTTCATTGTTAGTGCACGGCTCTGTCGGGTAGTATGAGAACCTCAACTTACCCTTATCTGACTTGATAAAGATCAAACCAATACCTGCTTTGCCTAATATAACTGTGTCTGATCTTTTGTCTTTTATGGCTGAAAAAATGCCGTAAAAGTACATTTCCCAGCATTGCGTGCAGGAGAATTCCATTTTAGTATTTGCTCGTCTGGTAACTCATCATTCAGAGGGGACCCAGCAGGCTATGGGTATGTAGCGAGAAAGTCTGCCTGAATCTGTCCTTTGATACCACAGAGGGGAACAAAAGTTATATCAAACTGCAATAAGATCACTGACCATCTTGCTAGACGTCCGGAGAGTGTTGGTCGGGTCATCAAATACTGCAACGGTTTAAATTTTGAAATTTGGGTACTCCTATGAGAGAGCATGTAATGTCTAAGCTTTTAGGTAGCAAAAATTAACGCCAGACAATGCTTCTCAATAGGTGGATACGTCACTTCCGTCAGTATTAGATGATGACTCAAGTAGTAGAGTGTGTTTTCCTTACCCTCCTCAATGACTTGGGCTAAGAGATCTCCAAGAGAGCCGTCTAAGGCCGCGGAATAAAGTATCAACAATTTTCTTGTGTTAGGGGCTGCCAAAATAGGAGGTTTCATTAAGTATTGTTTAACGTCCTCAAAGGCCAGTTGGCATTTCTCTTCCCAAAAAAATTTGGCTACTTTTTTAATTAATGCCAAGAAAGGCTGACACCTACCTGAGAGATTAAAAATAAAGTGTCTCAAATATGCCAACTTCCCTTGGAAGGAAAGTAGTTGTTTCAATGTTTTGGGTGGAGGCATTTCCAAGATAGCTTTAATCTTATCCGGGTCGATTTCATTTCTCCGATGACGAACAACAAATCCTAGAAACTTCTCAGAGGTAATGTTAAAGATGCACTTTAAGGGATTCATTTTAAGGTCGTATCATCGTAACCGTTCGAACACAATCATCAAATCGTACAAATGGTCTATCTTTCGTTTACTCTTGATGAAAAAATCATCCACGTAGCATTCCACTTGATTGTGAATGAGGTCGTCAAAAATCTTCTTCATGGCTTGTTGGTATGTTGCTTCAGCGTTCATCAATCCAAACAGCATCACTGTGAAGCAGAAAATCTTGATCAGTGTTCTGAAGGCTGTAAGTGCTGCATCCTCAGAAGCCATCTTGATTTGGTTGTATCCTGATGATCCGTCCATTAAGGAGAAAATTTCTTGTGTAGAAGCGATATCCACCATCATTTCTGATATTGATAGTGAAAACTCATTTTTTGGACATGCTTTGTTTAGATCTCTGAAGTCGACACAAATACATATTTGTCCATTTTTCTTCTTGACAGGTACAATGTTACCTAACCATGTGGGGTATTGTTCTTATTTCATAAAGTTAGCATATATTAATTTCTTCATTTCTGAAATTACTTGTTGCTCTAATTCGAGGCGCATTCTTTTGGGAGCTTGTTTTATTGGGGTCATTGACCGACCTTTTTTGTAAATCAACAATTACAAGAATTTGATGACACTACTACAAGATTTAAATTCCAGCAATGATGCCAAAAACTTGATTGCGACTTTATATATATATGTTTGATTTAATAAAGATGTATAAATATAATATTCAACAATGTTAAAGTCGAATTTGTCAACGCAAGTATACGTATAGTTCAAGTAATATAGGGCTCTAATGAAGTCCTAGATATCGATCCCATAGGGAGAAATAGAATACTACGGACTAAGATTTAATAAAAAGTAATACTTCAACTACAACGACATTTAAGTTGCTTATCTATCACTAATAGGAAATTGAAATAATTAGATAATTTGGATAATAACTAATTATAGAAAATAACGTTTAATTATGATATTCAATATATAAGAAAGCATCCTTCTCTTTACCAAGAAATTATAGTGAATGGATAAAATATATTAGTTCAATTTATATTGTGCCAAATAGGAGCATACCTATTCTTTACCCTTTGGGCCAGGCATAAAGAACATTGACTAATCCTATGCTTTGTTGCTGATTTTGTGGCTAGGCTGAGAGGATACCGACTCTCACTTCGGAGCTCCCACGTTCTCATCACCTGAGGGCTAACATCTACACATCAGCACCCAAATAATAAAACCGAATTGGGGATTTTAGTCTGTCACTCTAAAATCTCCAATTCTACGCCCGATACTAATATTTCCCTATTTATTTGCACCCAACTTCCAAGGGCTTTGACCTCCCTGAATCTTGGATGTAATCTTCACTTTAATTGTAAAACTAAACATATTTTAACAAATCAATTGGCCAGATTGAAAGTAAATTAAAATCAAAGTGAAAAGATCATCACAATTTCTTAAAGATTTTCATGGCTCAATTTGAAGGATTTTGGGATTTTGGTCAATTTGGGCATTTTTGGCTAGACGTGGGTCTAGATTGTACAAGGCTTGGGCTAAGTCCCAATTGATTGTTGAGAATGGTCAATATGAATGTGGTGAAGAGTTTTTAACATGAATTGAGTGCCAATTTTGGGGTTAAGGCAATCAATTTGGTGGAATTTTGAGGTATGGCCAATTTAGGGCAAAATTGGAGATTTTTGGATTTGGGTAGAAATTAAATGAAATTAAGGCTTCACCAAGGCCAATTAAAGGTTAATTTTGATTTATAGGAGTGTTATGAAGAGTTTAGGATGCAAATTAAGACTAATGGAGCAGGTCATGGGGTTCAATTTGGTGGAATCAAGTCATAGGGCCAAAATTAAGAGTTTGACTTGGATCAAAATTGGGCTCAAACATGAGTTGATTGAGCTTGGATTTGGTTTATATTGGTTATAAGAAAGGTGAATTTGAGTTTAGATTTGAAATTGGGGGAGATTGGGCCCCAATTGATGGACATTTGAGGTAAATTTGGGGAAAATGGTCAAATTGGGTCATGTGGTTGTTGAGAAAAATGAAATTGAGAATATTTGGAAAGTTTTGGGATTTTTTGGGATTTTTTGTAGTTTTTGGATTTTTATCTAATGAGGGGCATTTTGGTAATTTGGCAAATTTTTGATGATTCTGGGTAATTTGGATATTTTCAAAAATTTTGAAATTATTTTTTAACAAATTTAAATATTTTGGGTAACTTTGGTAACTTTGGCCAAATTTAGGGTTTCAAGAGTACAGGTAATTTGGGAAATTTTGGGGCGAAAGGCCAAGTTGATTATTTTTTGGTAGAATTGGGGTGCCAACCACCATATTTGAGTTATGGACCAATGAGAACCCCATTTGGGTTCTCTATGTATTGGTCTTAGCTAAACCCCAACATAGTGCTAGTAGGTTTAGAAGACCATTTACATGAGTCTCCAAAAGGATTAAGGGATCAATGTCAAGAAATTTTGGGTTTGTATATGTGAGTGATTGTGAGTGATTGTGACTGACGTGATTACCTTAGCTCTAGACCAACACCCAGAGTTAACCTAAGGGCAAGCAGTCCTATGGGAAGTCACCTTGAGCTCCGCCATAATGACCCCACTTATTAAGTGCTAGAGGTTAGGACCAATATGTGGAACTTCAGGTTGAGTAAAAAGGAGTTTGGAATTTCTAATGGTGAGAGTTCCTTTTCTAGTTTTCTAGGAAAAGTCAATAGAAAAGACCTATGGCTAGACCCTAGGTTACTAAAGAGGAAAATTAGACCTGAACCAAAAGTGAGGTCAACACGCATCATGTAATGACTGAGGTAACACTGAAACAACATGGTCTTTTAAAGTGTTATGAGCTTTACCAACCACTCCTAAGTGGCCTTAGTCCACAGGGCATTGGTTTCCACATCAATATGGAAAGCCATAAAAAAAAAACCAAACCTTAATGCAACACCGAGCAACCTCCAATGGAACAGTAAAAAATTCAAATTTCTTCAAAACATGTGAAGGGTCAAAACCAGGAACCAGCTACCAAAAGGGCCCTCTCAAGTGAAGGAAACCACAAAACACATCAACTCCAACACCATGCGCTAGCAGCCAGCACCAGGGAATCTTCTT
>JXCR01129193.1:0-16870 GCA_002079205.1 Phalaenopsis hybrid cultivar
AAAGCATAAAAAAAAAGTAGTCAAGAACCATAGCGAATCCAATAAAGTTTACGGGAGAATATTTCATACAAATTATAACAGACTTAAGATAAAGGTTCCAATGAGTAAAGAATGAGTTAAATTAAATACCTAAGTTCCGCCTCTGCTCTTGTTAATTCAGCTGCCGCAGCCAATAACTCACGAGAAGGCATTTCAGGTCCCATAATCCTACAATCATTCAATCTCTCTCAAAAAAATTACAAATAAAACTTTGAAATGAGGCTTGCAATGAATATATAAAAATAATCATTTTCCATACAAGAAATGAATTATAAAGCGATAAGGTGATGCAACAGTTCACTTTTTATATAATGAATCTTATGAGAAGGATAATCACATAGTATCATTTGGATGAACGTTATTATCTAATATTACTATTTTTGAGAAAAGTTTTCTTTGTCGTGGATGTGTTGTCCTCTATCAAGTTTGATGATTGAAGCTCCTTAATGATATCATGTCCTAGTTCAAATTGTGCTACTTTCACAAGAGTCACACTTGAGATGTTTCACTGCATCAAATTCATACTTGAGCACAAGCTTCAGCATCAAAATTTTTTTTGAAGATTTACATAAATACCATTTAATTCCTACATACTTACATATCTAACACCTAAAGTTCAATTTTTTACATATTTATCATTTTACCTACAATGCCATTATTTCCCATATTCTTTTTTCCTATTTTTTTTGTCGGCTATTTCCCTCATGCATTTCTTGTTAATGTCTTGTACCCCCATCATTTTGCACTTCGCTCTCTTTGAAGTAATTCAATAGAAACCATCCAACTCGTTGCCCCTCCCTATCCAAACAAAAATTCAACCCACTAAAACTTAAATTCCCACCACACGTTCAAATTCTATTAAAAACCCCTCTAACAAAGTTCTTACACTTCAATCAAATTCATAAACAAAAAACCTACAACCAACCCGTTCATAGTCAATCCTATAATGAACAGATCCAACAGTTCAATTCTATTTATAATGCTTTTGAACAGATCCAAATGTCAATCCTATACCTCAACTAAAAATTTAGCATCTCCTGTTACGAATAAATTCCATAGAAGGTATTTTTCATGTGAACGAAATTGTGAACAACAACTGCCCCTTCCTCAAGCCTTTCCACAGAGCAAACTTCCCCTCTTTGTCTTCTCAAAGAAAAAAGGCTTTTTTTCTTTAAAAAGTGAGAAAATGAGAAGGAAGACAAACCTTAATTTAAGTTAGAAAAAAGAATTAGGATAGTTTTCAAATCAGTTGATTTTTCTCCTGCAGAGCATTTATTTTTCTTTTGAAACCTTTTTTTACAAAAAGATTCAGATATCCTTCCTCAAAGACATCAATTTCAAGTCAAGGTTTACATATTTTCTACAATTAAGATCCTCCATCGTAACTTCAGTTTTTGAATTAAATTCAGTATGGTTGACAAATCTTGTAAAATGCGTAGGAGTTTTGTTTTGGAAGATCACCTGAAATAATCTAAACCACATTGAATTACATTTGTTCTAATTTCCACTGAGAGAATGATAAGAAAGAAAATAGCATTAGTTTTTAATCACATCATTAAAATAATTAACCTAATTTACTATTTGCTTATTGCATTTATGAATCAAGTTAAAAGCTTAAGAAAACTAGACTTCAGCATGCATCTTAGCTACTTGATCGACTAGCTAGCATGTTCACATTATCACATAAAGGTAAAACTCTCTAATGGTTAAATCCTACCATTTCTACCATATCATCGTATCAACATAGCCAAACTTAGCATTTTATCATGACATGTTAATTACATCGTGTGTTTATTTCTGCAAAATAAAGACCAATTGTGCAATTATAAACCACTTGAAGTACCAATATCATCCATTCAAATATCTTCTTAAAGGTGGTTCATTTGGATTCTTCACATTCAAAAACATGTTTTGAAAAATAAAGTTTTACAAATCCATCATTTGATTGGAAGTAGTTTGAAAACAACATTGATTTCAAACATCACAAACTTCCACAAATTCTCACAAAAGTAATGATTTATTTTGACACTCAAAATGAGTAAAAAATGAAATCAAAATTTTCTAAAACTTGATTTTAAGCACGAGCAAATAATTGAGCCCCAAAGTTTCGACTTACCAAAATCAACATGAAATTTAAGAAATTACTCTAATTCAAAATTCCATGATGTTATAATAATAATTTCTATAGTTAATTCCAATGTCCCGTATCTGATGAGAGGCATAATTGNCGAGGAGAAAAGATTTTAGAGAGGTAGAGCTAAAAATTTTTTAGATGATCAAATTTAAATTGTCTTGGTGAAATGCTTATAATAATTTAATGTCTGTATGATATTTAACACAAGCTTAAAGAATGTTATTAATTAGTCTTCCATCATTGAGATTGATTGCATTATCCAATTAAGAAATATGAAACGCATTCCATGGTGCCATTGAATATTTTGAAAGATCATAGTTAGTCATTAGGCATCATATGCCATGTGATTATATAGTTATTAGGTCAGGTTTTAAAGCTAGCCTTAACCAAGAAGACTTACATGAATAGCTTTTCAAAAGTCAAATACACCTTTAATGCAGTTTTAAAGCACCAAAGCGCTATGTATGTAAATATGAAAGCTTATGTTTGAGATGCATAAAGTCATAAATACATAAGAAATTGTGTGCTAGGTATGTAAATTAAAAGTCACATAAATGATGATGGACAAGTAAAAATGTGTAAACTAAGTACAACATCAAGCATTAAATCAAACCAAAAAAAATCCCAGTAATGAAAGAGTCCAATTAACAAAGCATATAATTCATAAATAATATCATACAAATTAAAAGTTGAAAAAACACCTTTTATGAGGAACTAAAGAATCTTCTCTCTCTTTTCTTTCTGTCAAGCCCGGATCGTTGATTTCTTGATTCATTGTCGATTCTTGACAAAAAGATGAAATTTTTTGCCCATTTGGTGATCCAACAGCTGTAAAATGGCCTTCTTTAAACTTCATATGTGAGTATAACGTATCTCCAATAAGCTTTAAGGTAGGCACTGCCATTGAAGGAAGTGAGAAAACTCCTTTTCGATTTTCATTGAGATTTAAGGACAAAAGAAGTTTCTTTAAAAGCCTAACAAATGACTTGTCAGAAACAGCCTTTATATCAACACCTTGTCCACTGTCAACAAGTTGCAAAAGCTGAAATAAAGAATAGCAAACATTTATCTATTTTATAATTCATTAAGAAACTAATCACAAATATATTTATGATGAGATATGGTAAAAGATAAATCATAAGAGACGACAAATTTACATACATGCCACTCAATTCCTATGTATTTACATATCTAACACCAAAATTTGAATTATGCCACATACCTATAAATGAAAAGCAACTTTTCACTTTTTAAAAGTTAAAAATGGTGGTGTTTTTATATGATATGAAAATTTTGGGTAGTATGAATATAAAAAATAAAATTTGAGTGTTAGATATGTACATGCAAAGAATTGTGTGGTATGCACATTCCCGGTAACAATAACAAGGACAGCTAAAATAATGCACAATATTAAGGAAACTTTACAAACATATCATAATTTTTTATAAATTAACATATCTAACCACCAAACTGACGCATGAGCTAGAGTTTCATTTCAGTTTATATGTCTTGGTTTATGTGTTTTAATTTGTTATTTGTGTCTTTATGTTTTAAAGTGGCATACTTGCAATTAGGAAAGTCTAGTCTTTATAAATAAGGGTTGTGTTAGGGAAGGCAGACATTGGAAAGTTTTCTAGTTTTTCCTGAAGGTTGGTTTTGCTTTCCTTGCGGTTGTGCCTTATATCTTGTTCTTTACTCAAAAATCTTGAAGTGCATTGTTTCCAATTGTTCCTTGTTCCCAATTTCATGTTTTTGGTTTGATCCCCAATGTTGAATTTTCTTTACCTTGTTCCAATTGATTTCTTTCTTCCTATTTCTGGTTGTTTTCTTTTCCTGTTGCAGAATCAATTTCCGCATTACTTGATATCAGAGCACAAATTTCGATTATCTAAATTTGCTAAATTTTGTTAGAGTAGATTTCTACTCTTGGGATTCTGTTCTTTTTATTATCTTGTTTTCTTCTAGTCGTCGATGTCCAACTGTGGGATCCCATCGAGGCTAGCCGCAGGCCCGCAAAAGACTATTGAATGACTACTTGATCCCATTTCTTGCCCAAGTTCTGTGAATTGATTTATGTCCCCGCTTTCGTTCATGGTTTTTTATGCTCTCAATCATGCCTCCATGCAAGAATGTGCCAAGAACCAATCAAGAAGTGTTCATGGAGAAAATTTTGCATGAAATGCATCATATACAAGAGAGACTTTCAGCCTTGGAGTAGAAAAGTACGAGGAACGCTCAGTAGCACATGATGACGAGGCAATAAGAGGAGCAATCCAAGATTACTGAGTGGAGTAAGATGAAGAAGGAATTGCAATACAAATTCTTGTTGGATCACTATGGCAATAGTTTTCATTTCTATTCATCATTTACATCAACAAAAGATAATGGAAGAAGAATATGCTGCTGAATTTGAGCATCTTAAATTGAAATGCATTTTGAATGAATATGCAGAACACACTATTGCATAATTTTTGGGTAGTTTGAGGCCTTCTATAGCCAATGTAGTTCAGCCATCAATGTCAACCTTATTGGTGGCTTCGGCATGTTGTTAACATTCCTTTGAAGGTGGAACGACAGCAAAAATAGGGCTAGAATGCATTTTTGCGCGGTAACAGCTGAACAGGCCGACTTCAATAAATATGGCCATGTCATGGTGCTGCCAGCTGCCAGAAAAGAAAAAGGCAGCAGCCTACATCAAGTCTTGCCTTTTCAAAAACAAGTTACAGAAGTGAGAAACTATTCAATTAATAGAAGTTGCTTCAAATGTCATGGATTTAGCCATACAACAGCCAATTGTTTAAATCATCGTGTCATTTCATTGGTGGAAGAGAGAGAACTCGAGATGGGAGATTCTTTAGAAGAGGAAGAAACTAATTTGGTTGGGGAACAAATAATAAATGCAAATGAAGGAGAATAACTTGTAGTGCGAAGGCTTAGTGCTGATCAATCCTCCAACAAGGATTGATTGTGGCACAGCATTTTTAGGACCAGGTGCACAATCCAGAACAAAGTGTGTAATATTATCATTGATGGGGGAGTTGCAGAAATGCAGTGTCCTCTACCATTGTTAAAAAGCTTGGTCTAGTGACTCAAGTTCATCCACATCCTTATCAACTTATTTGGCAAAAAAGAGAAAATGAAATCAAAAGTTACAAAGCAATGTTTGGTGTGATTCTCCATCGGGAAGAGATTTCAAGAGAAAGTATTATGCAACATCATTTCAATGGATGCTTGCCAACTCTATCTAGTACGTCCCTGGCAATATGACCACAACACCATTCAAGATGAGCATGTGCATATGTACTCCTTGGGAAATGGTACTCAAATTACCTTGGTTCTTATGCAAGAGGAGGTGCGAAATGAGACCAACAACATGTCCTCATTTTCAATTTTCCTAAAGGAGTTGAAAGANAAATAGCAAACATTTATCTATTTTATAATTCATTAAGAAACCAATCACAAATATATTTATGATGAGATATGGTAAAAGATAAATCATAAGAGACGACAAATTTACATACATGCCTCTCAATTCCTATGTATTTACATATCTAACACCAAAATTTGAATTATGCCACCTACCTATAAATGAAAAGCAACTTTTCAACTTTTAAAAGTTAAAAAAGGTGGTATTATTATATGATATGAAAATTTTGGGTAGTATGAATATAAAAAATAAAGTTTGAGTGTTAGATATGTAAATGCAAAGAATTGTGTGGTATGCACATTCCCGGTAACAATGACAATGACAGCTAAAATAATGCACAATATTACGGAAAGTTTACAAACATATCATATTTTTCTATAAATTTACATATCTAACCACCAAACTGACGCATGAGCTAGAGTTTCATTTCAGTTTATATGTCTTGGTTTATGTGTGTTAGTTTGTTATTTGTGTCTTTATATTTTAAAGTGGCATACTTGCAATTAGGAGAGTCTAGTCTATATAAATAAGGGTTGTGTTAGGGAAGGCAGACAATGGAGAGTTTTCTAGTTTTTCCTGAAGGTTGGTTTTGCTTTCCTTTTGGTTGTGCATTATATCTTGTTCTTTTCTCAAAAATCTTGAAGTGAATTGTTTCCAATTGTTCCTTGTTCTCAATTTCAGGTTTCTTGTTTGATCCCCAATGTTGAATTTTCTTTACCTTGTTCCAATTGATTTCTTTCTTCCTATTTCTGGTTGTTATCTTTTCCTGTTGCGGAATCAATTTCCGCATTACTTGACATCAGAGCACAGATTTCGATTGTCTAGATTTGCTAAATTTTGTTAGAGTAGATTTCTACTCTTGGGATTTTGTTCTTTTTATTATCTTGTTTTCTTCTAGGCGTCGATGTCCAACCGTGGGATCCCTTCGAGGCTAGCCGCAAGCCCGCAAAAGACTATTGATTGACTATTTGATCCCATTTCTTGCCCAATTTCTGTGAATTGATTTATGTCCCTGCTTTCGTTCGTGGTTCTTTATGCTCTCAATCATGCCTCCACACAAGAATGTGCCAAGAACCAATCAAGAAGTTTTCATGGAGAAAACTTTGCATGAAATGCATCATATACAAGAGAGACTTGCAGCCTTGGAGTAGAAAAGTACGAGGAACGCTCAGTAGCACACAATGACGAGGCAATAAGAGGAGCAAACCAAGATTACTATGTGGAGTAAGATGAAGAAGGGATTGCAATGCAAATTCTTGTTGGATCCCTATGGCAAGAGTTTTCATTTCTATTCATCATTTACATCAACAAAAGATAATGGAAGAAGAATATGCTGCTGAATTTGAGCATCTTAAATTAAAATGCATTTTGTATGAACCTGAAATACACACTATTGCATAATTTTTGGGTAGTTTGAGGCCTTCTATAGCCAATGTAGTTCAGCCATCAATGTCAACCTTATTGGTGACTTTGGCATGTTGTTAACAATCCTTTGAAGGTGGAACGACAACAAAAATAGGGCTAGAATGCATTTTTGTGTGGTAACAGCTGAACAGGCCGACTTCAACAAATATGGCCATGTCATGGTGCTGCCAGCTGCCAGAAAAGAGGAAGACAGCAGCCTACATCAAGTCTTGCCTTTTCAAAAACAAGTTACAGAAGTGAGAAACAATTCAATTAATAGATGTTGCTTCAAATGTCATGGATTTGGCCATACAACAGCCAATTGTCCAAATCATCGTGTCATTTCATTGGTGGAAGAGAGAGAACCCGAGATGGGAGATTCTTTAGAAGAGGAAGAAACTAATTTGGTTGGGGAACAAATAATAAATGCAAATGAAGGAGAATAACTTGTAGTGCGGAGGCTTAGTGTCGATCAATCCTCCAACAAAGATTGGTTGTGGCACAACATTTTTAGGACCAGGTGCACCATCCAGAACAAAGTGTGTAATATTATCATTGACGGGGGAGTTGCAGAAATGTGGTGTCCTCTACCATTGTTAAAAAGCTTGGTCTAGTGACTCAAGTTCATCCACATCCTTATCAACTTATTTGGCCAAAAAGAGAAAATAAAATCAAAAGTTACAAAGCAATGTTTGGTGTGATTCTCCATCGGGAAGAGATTTCAAGAGAAAGTATTATGCAACATCATTTCAATGGATGCTTGCCAACTCTATCTAGTACGTCCCTGGCAATATGACCACAACACCATTCAATATGAGCATGTACATATGCACTCCTTGGGTAGTGGTACTCAAATCACCTTGGTTCCTATGCAAGAGGAGGTGCGAAATGAGACCAACAACATGTCCTCATTTTCAATTTTCCTAAAGGAGTTGAAAGAAGTTGATATTGGCTACTTACTGCTCCTTACCAAAGCTTCTGAGCAAGCCACTGAAGTCCCAAACAAAATGTTGGAGTTAATGAAACATTATAAGTAGGTTTTCTCTGCGGAAATCCCCACTGTCCTACCTCCTTTGAGTGGCGTTCAACATGCAATTGATGTCTATTCGGTTATATCACATAGACCCACATATAGAATGACTCCAAGGGAACATGAAAAAAATGATATCAAGTGAATTGAGATGCTTTAGAATTGGAACTGGAAACCCCTTAAACCAGTTTCAACAATGACAATATTAGAAGATGTTGGGATCACCGAACTTGACCAACATGGGGATTAGAGCGACTCCATTACTTTCAATGCCTTCGAGATGGTTGCTCATTACGAATAAGATTTTGAGATTGCTTAATATGAGGGAACCTTGCCAGACCCAAAAGAATAGCTCAAGAGCTAGAGTTTCATTTCAGTTTATTTGTCTTGATTTATGTCTATTAATATGTTATTTGAGTCTTTACGGTGGCTAGGAAAGTCTAGCTTTTATAAATAGGGGTTGTGTGTTAGAGAAGGTGTTTTTTGGAGAGTTTTCTGGTTTTTCCTGAAGGTTGGCTTTGCTTTCCTTGTGATCGTATTCTGAGGTGGCTCTCAGGTGTTGATTTTGCCATTATATATTTTTTTCTTAGAAATCCTGGAGTGCATTGTTTCTGATTGTTCCATTTTCTCATATTTTTATTTTTGGTTGATCTCCGTTGTTGATTTTTTCCCTGTTGTGACTTAGTTCTTTCTTGTTTGTAGTTGTTTTATTTTCCTGTTGCGGTATCAATTATTACAACTATTTACACTTTTAAAACATTGGTGTCATAAGTTTGTCTATGCATATGAAAGTATATTTCACTTTTAAAAAGAAAGTGATGGTGGTATTTTTTATGTGATGTTAAAGATTTAATTGGTTTGCATGAAAATATGAGAGTTTAGGTGTTAGATATGTAAATACATAAGAATTGTGTGATATATATGTAAATGCCCATAATATGAATAACTAAAATTGCAAAGATAAAACTCAAAAAATTACTTTGAGTGAAATGGCAAAGATGGCAACGAAAATTGAGAGTTACACTTTGTCTTCTATGGAGCAATCTAATTCTCATTAAAGCTTTTAAATAGATTAGTGTGATCGCACATGCAACAAATGCACATGAATAAAATTCATAAAATAAAAATTTATATTATTTAATTTATATTTCTCTTTAATTAAAAGATCAAAATAATACATTCATCACCAATTGTTCTGTTAATTAGTGAAAAAATAAAGCTTGTGCCAAAATATTGATTATTCAATGTATAAGATTTTAAAATTTTAATTAACATAAAATTAATTTTAGAATTTATAATTATAATATTTATTTTTCAAGAAACTAAATTAATTATTTTAATAATTTAATAGTTGTAATATTTTATTTAATATAAAGATAATTTTAGAAATTTTATAAAATAAAAAAAATAATGAACTAAGAAATTAGATAAAAATTTAAAGAGATAATTTTATAAACTCTGAAAGCCTTATTTTTAACACATTAATTAAAACTATCAATTAGTTGTTTAAAAACTAAATTAATTATTTTCATGATTTAATAGAAGTAAAACTATAACTAATATAAAATTCATTTTAAAATTTATAAAGATAATATTTATTTTTAAAAAAACATATCGCATTACTTAAGGGGTATCAATTATTAGTTTAATTATTTTTAAGATTTAAAAAATGTAAAATTCAAATTAATATAAAAGTTGCCTTAAAATTTATAATGATAATATTTATTTTTAAAAAAATTATAAAATAAGAAATAGTGCTTTTTTTATTTAAGAAAGCAATAAAAATCCCAAATGACATTTCATTCACAACTAATGGACAGTGATTACCGGTAAAAATTGATATTCTTTTGATTAATCTAAGGAGATATATCACTTTCAAAGCACATCAAAACCAATTTTTGAGAAAAAACTTATCATTTATACGACAAATTTAAACTTTAGTCAAATCATATTTAAGACATTTAGTTGTGATCAAGCTCTCTTCAATAAAAAGTTACATATTTTCAGTCATTTTTTATTATCACTAAACCAATTACTTAGTCGTGTTTATCTTTTTCAATGATAAACGTAAAAATTTTATAAAACAATTTTTTTTGCTAAAAAAATTGCAAAAGAAGGAAATAAAATCCTATAGAAATTACATCATTTCAATTGTGGAAGATGCNAACATTTTATTTAATATTAAGATCATTTTAGAAATTTTATAAAAGAAAATAAATAATGAACTAAGAAATTAGATAAAAATTTAAAGAGATAATTTTATAAACTCCGAAAGCCTTATTTGAAAACATTACTTAAACGTATCAACTAGTTGTTTAAAAACTAAATTAATTATTTTCATGATTTAATAGAAGTAAAACTATAACTAATATAAACTTCATTTTAAAATTTATAAAGATAATATTTATCTTTAAAAAAACATATCGAATCACTTAAGGGGTATCAATTATTAGTTTAATTATTTTTATGATTTAAAAAATGTAAAATTCAAATTAAAATAAAAGTTGCCTTAAAATTTATAATGATAATATTTATTTTTTAAAAATTTATATAATAAGAAATAGTGTTTTTTTTTTAATTTAAGAAAGCAATAAAAATCCCAAATGACATTTCATTTCACAACTAATGGACAGTGATTACCGGTAAAAATTGATATTCTTTTGATTAATCTAAGAAGATATATCACTTTCAAAACACATCAAAACTAATTTTCAATAAAAAAATTATCATTTATACAACAAATTTAAACTTTAGTCAAATCATATTTAAGACATTTAGTTGTGATCAAACTCTCTTCAATAAAATGTTACATATTTTCAGTTATTTTTTATTATCACTAAAAACAATTACATAGTCGTGTTTATCTTTTTTAATGTTAAATGTAAAAATTTTATAAAAAAAAAAATTTGCTAAAAAAATTGCAAAAGAAGGAAATAAAATCCTATAGAAATTACATCATTTCAATTGTGGAAGATGCATATGCAATTTTTTGTTGGAATATGTAGTTTTTGTTTTAATAAGACAATAGAAGAAAGTTAACTAGTCATGCATTCAGGGTGAGCAAGAATTTATTTTTTAAATTATTTTGTATGTTCCATCCAAAAATAAAGTTTTCTTTATTTATTTTCTAAATGATATAATCAAAAAATAACAAATGAAGATTAAAATTTTTATAAAATAAAAAAATAAAAAGTCTAAGTATACTTACCAACCGAAATTTGCAGCAAGAGAAGTAATGTGAATTCACCAGTAAAATAAATTTTAAAGTACCATAAGTATACTGTAGAGGAAAGATGTTTCGACTAAGCAAATAATTTGCCATATATATATGTTGTGAAGCAGTGCGTGAAAAGATAATTGGTACAAAAAATATGCCTTTTATGCTTTAATTAACTTATTAAAATAAATAATCATTAAAATTGATGCTTTACAATTGTTGCTTTGTCTAGAATTTTACTTTGATCATAATATTAGACTACCTGATAGCAAGTATTCATCACAATAGTTGATATGATCTTAAAAATACATGTTTAATGTGCATCGTATTGCAAAAAAGTCTTGATAAAGAGTTTAAATAAATGTTAAAAGTGATGTCAAAATATTGATTATTCTAATGTACAACAATTCTAGAATTCTAATTAATATAAAAAACATTTTAAATTTTATAATCATAATATTTATTTAAAAATAAATAAATTACTTCTTTGATTTATTTAACTCTTGTAAATTTTAATTAAACCCAAATTACTTTTAAACAAACAATCACAGTTAACCTGTAGTACCACAAAATTNTCATTTTAAATTTTATAATCATCATATTTATTTAAAAATAAATAAATTACTTATTTGATTTATTTAACTCTTGTAAATTTTAATTAAACCCAAATTACTTTTAAACAAACAATCGCAGTTAATCTGTAGTACCACTAAATTCCTATACATGTATTATCAAACACTTGAACAATAATTTATATAAATGAAACAACAGAAAAGAAAAAAANAAAATTCCTATACATGTATTATCAAACACTTGAACAATAATTTATATAAATGAAACAACAGAAAAGAAAAAAATTTCTTCATCTAGCCATACTTACAAAATTGAAATTTGAAGCATGAAAGTAGCACAAATTTCAAATTCAAATAAATGTAAACTCCATCAAAATTTGTGGCAGAAAAGTAGTGCATATTTCTAATAATAACTCTAATAAATGTAAAAATTTATAGGTGTGAAGAGATGTGAAGAGATGATACGTATGATGTATAAAAAGTCAAATCGGTTATAGGTGCGAAGAAAGGATATATAAGTGCATGAAAAAGACATGTCTCCTTTCGTATGAATTCATGTTGAATGGTAGAGATTAAAAGCATCAATTTTAAATAAAATAAAAAGCTAAGATATATTATTGGGAGAATCACAAGCACCTTTTATCATAGTAGAAAGATAGTATGATTGACATTAACTAGTAGGAAAATTAAAATACATACCATTCAATTCCTATGTATTTACATATCTAACAAATAAACTCCAATTTGTACATATATGTCGTCTTCCCTATGCATGAAAGGTGTACTCACTTTTTAAGAGGGTATTTGGTTGCAGGAAGGATTTAACGTTAGTAGGATTTAGTAAATATGGATATATTAAATCCACCCCCTGCTAGATTTATTAAATCCAAATTTAACATAAATCGAAGGGAAAATTCAGACCTTAAATCCAAAATTTCATAAAACTATGGAACTTATGCATTTTTATGTTTGGTTGGATTTAGTAAATCCAGCTGATAAATCATATTAATAAGGGGCTACCAAACACCTCCTAAAAGTTAAAATAGTGATATTTCTATACTAAAGACTTGGATGTTCTAAATATCAAAAAGCAATGTTTAGGAATTAGAGATGTAAATACATAGGAATTAAGTGGTGTTCATGCAAATGCCCCTAACTGGTATCAATCTTTCATTTTGTTTTTTGAATCAAACAATGATTAACAAATCGAGAAAAACAACATATGAAAAACACAAATGGCATAAAACCACTATTTTTACCATGCTTCTGGAGTAGTCCGATATTAAATTCCATAAAAACAAAAGAACAGAGCTCACAAACACATAAGCAAGAAAAATGAAACAAAATAAAAAAGAGGGTTGTTTACATGCATTGTTATTTACAAATCCAGCAACCTTTCATTCATTTTTCAAATTCTCACTCAAATATCAAAATTCATGATAAAACCCAATCGTGGCACACGTAAATGAATTCAAGTTCCTCATTCTTGGAATAAGCGGTGCAAGTCTTTTCTGTTACAGCAAGAGCTGTAGAGTAAATAGAAGCCCTGGTCCTGGTGGTGAAGGAAGTGAATCAGATGAAGTTGTTTTCCAATTCAAATAGGTTGCAACAACTGTTTTTCTTATGAAAAAAGAGGTTGTTAGCATTGGTTCAGTAGTTAAAAAATATCACCTAGATGCTAGATTTTGTAAATGCAATATTTCGGGCGATATGTATGTAATTATCCCCAAAAAAATAATAGTAATACCTGCTCAAGATCATGGGCGACATCAGGAAATTTCTCCAGGATAAGACAAAGAACAGCCTCCGGCTCCACATCCTTGAGCTGCACCAAATCATCATCATCGGAAGACGAATCATCTCCGCTCGGCGACCTCTTCCGCTGCCTCCGCTTCCTCTTTCCAGAGCTTTTAGTGTCGCCCTCCTCCCTCGTTCGATGCCTCCTCTTCTCCCGGTGACGGCTAGACTTAAGACTTCGCCGCGACCTCGGTTTCTTCTCCTCGGGGCTTTCGCTGTCAGAGCAAGAGGGCGTAGGAGCTGATGATGAACTATCGGTTTCCAAGCTTCTTCGGCTTCTTCGCCGTCTGCGATCCCGATCCTTCCCCATCTTTCTCCTGCCTGACGGATTCAGATCAGGTTCTCAACTCCATATCGCAGTTCGGGGCTGTACAGATGCGATTTTAACTTATTAAGATTTTAGTAAATCCGGATTTACAAATTTCAGAATGGATTAAATTTTATCGAACAGTTTTTACCCGCGAGGACTCATTTTTTTGTCACACTGACATAATTCTACATGCGGTGCAGTTTATTACTGAGTTATTTTCATGTTATTTTTGAGTTATTTTCAATAATCCCAAAATAATTCAGAAATGACCCAAAAATAAAAATCACGGTTTATTTCTGAGTTATTTCGGGATTATTGAGAATAACTCAAAAATAACATGAAAATAACTCAGAAATATCTTGTGCCGCACGTAGAGGCACGTAAAGAGTCAGCACAGAAAAATTTTTGCATGAGAAGCCAATGTACATATTTGTATAAACAAACATTAAGGCGGAGTTTTCAAAATGTCGCTGGCTGTTTTAAGTTGTCCCAAACAAGCCTTTAATAGAACTGTTTCGTAATTTTAATGAGATGGTTATGACCAATTGAGATATTAGGAAGCCCGCAAACTTAAATCTCAAGCCCCTCAAACTTAAATCTATCAATTCTTGAGATTTAGGATTTTCAGTTTTATAGTCTAAATCTGTGGAATCTGAATTTACGGAACTATTGTATTTAATTTATGCAAAATGACCATCTGGCAGGATTCAACTTAAATACTACGTAACAATGTAAAACCGGTGCAAATCCATCATCATACAGGCGCTAAAGCTTTGGTTTTGATGAATCTAGATTCCCCTAAAATCGGCCTCTAAATCCAAAATAAGGGAGTCACACAAAGACAAAATTTTGCATACATCGTCCGGACTTGAGCTACGTGCAGACGTCGAATGTGACATACCATTTAGATGTTTTTTCTTATGGATGCATCACGTCTTTTCTAGACGCAACTTGCATCCGGACGACGTACGCAAAACTTTTTTCCACATTAAGATGTAGAATTACCTTCCTGAGTGGCTTGGCGACAAACAACTAGGGAGAAGGATTTAATTTTATTATTTTAATTGATTGACATATTATCATATTGATTATACTTAAATAAATGCATATATAGTTATTAAATACGTAATTAAAAAAATAAAAAAACATGTTAAACTTTAATTAATTCGATAAAATTTTAAGTAATCATTAATTTATATAATTAATAACTAATTAATTATTAATTGCTGAATGTTAAACTATACTTAATAAATAATTAATTGATTAAATTTTAAATAATAATTTGTTAGTTTACTGAATAATTAAATATTAATATGCATAATTACGAATAAAATTTCAATTAAATGTGTTATACATGTTGCAGTTATGCATAATATATAATAATTAAGTGGTGCATATGCAAATACATAACAATTAAGTGGTAAATATGCAAATACACATTGTTGTAATCTGAACGTTGAAACAGATTCAGACCTAATAACTCAAAATAAAAAATTACACAATATTTCTTCCTATAAACTCCAACTTTCAAAATGCTGGATTTCCTTAAAAAATATTAACTCAGGAGTACTGATGCATCAGTACTTCAATGGGAACGTATGCAATGGTCTCATCATAATGTCACGTGACACCTCCTCATTGGAGTAATTTTTAAGGATTTCTTGAGGTAATATTTTTTCGGATTTCTTTCTGAGCTCCCCTCTTCTTTTTTTTCATTGATAAAGCCAACACATTGCTATTAATTATAAACTCCATCCAATTTTACAAATCAGTCCATGATTATTAAGCTGCAGCCATGGGATCTTCTCTTTGATTCATGGACTTATCAGAACTTAGAGCTATCCCTGGTTCAGATGCTATGTCCCATACCTGCAAAGCATGCAATCTCTCAGCACAAGGAATCTGAAGGGGTATTTACAAATATACCATCCAAATCATATTTATTTACATATCCACACATAAAAAATTTACTTTTTTTACATTTATACCGCCCAAATCTTTCATATCACATAAAAAATACCACTGCGCTACTTCTATCTTTTAAAAAGAGAAATACACGATCTTCACACATAATAGACAAGGCAGCATATATGTAAAAATTGAAGTTTGGGTGTTAGATATGTAATTACATAAGAATGGAATGGTTTGTATGCAAATCTCCCAAATCTGAAAACATTTCATTCTCATCTCATTCATCTTTGACTTACTTTCAGTTTCCCTTTATGGCCTCCAATGGCCAACAAGAATGGGCTGTCCTCTGAGAAAGCAATGGAGAAAATGCTTCCCTGTAAGATGAAATAGAGTGAACGACTATTTTTTAATTACATGAAACAATTCTTATTTATATACGTACCTAGGACCTAAAGTTTTAATCTTTTACATTTATAAAACCCAAATCTTACATATAAAATAAAAAAATACCACTATTTTAACTTTTAAAAAATGAAATACACCTTGTCATCCATAAGAAAGGTGGGATCATGTAAAAACTGAAGTTTAACGGTTAGATATGTAAATACATAAGAATTGAGTGGTATGCATGTGAATCTTCCTACATAAATTTGTCTTGTACTCTCACCGCCCACGTCTTTCTCAGCCATTCTACATTTTAAAATATCAAAATCCATAGTAAAAATCCAACTCATATTTTTGTAAATATAAATGTTTCAGGTGGTCTCTAAGTAATAAGGATGTAAACGAGCCGAGCTTGAGCAAGCTGAGCCTCAGCACGTTCCAATTTGGCTCGTGAACATTGTGCTCGTGCTCAGCTCGAATAACATATTCATGTTCGTGTTCAGCTCAAAATAGGCTCGGTAGAACACATTCTGTGGAATAACACTGGGTTACACCGCGGTGTTATTCCGCAGTGTAACACTCTGGAATAACACCGATAATACCAATAACACCGCGGTGTTATCCAGTTTTATTCCGCGAAATAAC
>JXCR01129198.1:0-22321 GCA_002079205.1 Phalaenopsis hybrid cultivar
TATCGGGGACGATGACGGGGAGCCGTTCGATCAAGCGTGTATCAAATGGACGAGGGAGATCGAGTCGGATAGCGCTTCTGGACATAAACAGCGGGCCGAGTTAGCAGCTACGTGGACGGCGGCGTCCAACCAGAGCGCGCCCACGCATGCCTAAGCTGCCTAGGATCTAGTCAGCACGCGCTGATTAAATAGACAAATAGGGTTTTTTCCTATTTATTTAAATACTCCTAACTTAGAAAAATCATAACTTTGTGTAGAAAAATCACAAAAATAAAATAAAAATACTCTCTTACTTAGTGAATAGAGGAGAATAATGTGGAATAATTTTCAAGTCCATTTGGTGCATATTTTGTTTTTAATTAATTAAACACTGTTTTGAATCATTTGATTCTCCATGCATATTGACACATCACCTTAGCTTCCAATTTTGACATGTTGTAGCCTCTTTAAGGGGAAATATTCTCTGATTTTTCCAAAGTCAGAGGAGGTTCCTATATAGAGATCCATATTTTTCAAGTTATTCCACATTATTTCTTTAAAATAACCATGGAAATTAGTATCTTGATTATAGAATCCTAAGAAAATTTTGAAAGGTCCACCATGACTAGAGAAACCTTTGGAAATAATTTCATGGGTCAAGTTTTAAAATGTCCTTAAATTTTACAAACACTAAATCAATAAGATAATTCCCTTTGGAAAATATAAAAATTTGAATGACTTGATTTTTGATCCCTACTGTGATTTATGATCCAGAGAACTCATGATAAAAGTTTCAAAATATTTTGAGTTCATTTAATAACTTAAATTGATTTTTAAAGATAAATACCACTCTNTAAATTGGTCCGCCCAAGGACAATCAAAGTTGGTGACCTCGTACTTGTGCTCAAAGGACCTATTCTTGCACGCCACAAAATAGGTGGAAAATTCAAGCCAACTTGGGAGGGACCATTTGTCATTGAAAAGGTCTATATAAGAGGAGCCTACCAATTAGTGGACTTCCGGGGCGAAAGACCTATGTTACCAATAAACGGACGATATCTAAAAACCTATTACGTAAGCTGATGCTGCTTGCCTTTGCTTGCTTTGAAACTTTGAAACTTTGATTTTTTTAAGGTTATCTATATGGCCAAATGTCTATGGCCGGGTCCAAATTTTGTAATTAACCTCAATATAATGAAAAGTTTGAAAAGAAAAATATTTCAAACTTTAAATTTTCTTCTTTCCACTTTTAATTAAATAAAACTCATACATAAAATTCTTGTAACCCAAAACAAACTAAAATTTATTTTAATGAATACTTTGTTTTGTTCTTGTTCTTGACAAGTTTCGGCCCACTAACGTTTTTCTTGTCGTCTGCAGAAAAATGTCGAGACAGCGGCTGATCCTTGCTTACCAAGATGGCTGGAACCTTGCATTAAATGAGGAGATGGCGTTACCATAAACTTCAAAGTAGATTTCAACTAGGTTGACGTGAACTACGAAGGTCCTGTAATGGACGTAGTCAGCTGCAAAGAGAAAGAGGGACTTCCTTCACTACTGAGAGTGACCACTAAAAATAATGTATTACGCAAGGGCAAGAACGTGGTAACAGAGCGAGATCCGACGGAGGGGCCCAGCCGTCTGCCCTCCATGGTAGCTACACCTGCTGAATGCTTAATAGTCACCAATAATGAAAGACTACCAAGTACTCCGCTTCGCAGGACGCAACGCAGGAATGCCAGTCGCAAGAAGCTGAGAGTTTTTCTACGACAAGAACACAAATGTCAAAGAGGGACGAACAACTTGCTCACCCCTATTCCTTAGGGGCACATTTACGATCCAAACTTGAAACAAACTTCTGTTAGCTTACCCACCACGGAAGAAGAACCAGGGTTTGTGACGGATTCAAACACACTTCCAATTTCAGATGTTTTGTGCGAGGGTTGCCTGACATGCAACGTTGAAATACTGGTCGGGACATTACCTACGGGCGCATTTGTAAAATGCCCAGGTTGCAATGTTCTGCATCTACAGCATTTCAGTACATTAGAAGAATACACTTCAAGCTCCAACGAGTCTCAGACTTTGGATTTCATGATGGATGAACCATATGTCCCGCTGGGGACGGATCAGTACATACCCTGGAGCCCAGGTTCGTACATCCCGTTAGAGGCCGAGTCTCATATTCCAGATCGACCAGCACCAGTTTGAGTTCCCGCTGATGCTCGAAGGAAGGAACACCCGCAATAGCTACCAACCCCTCGTATGGTAGAATACTATAACATAAGAAAAGTAAATGAAAGAGAATTCGAGTTATTCGAAGAAGTTCAGAGAAAGTTGACCTCTTTTTTGGTTGAGGTTTAGTTTTTTGTCCTCCTTAGTAGCCTAGGGTCTAGCCATAGGACTCTTCCTGCTGACTATTCCTAGAAAACAAGACATGGAACCCTCACCAATAGAAATTCCAAACTTTTCTCTACTCAACTTGAAGTTCCACATGTTGCTCTCAACCTTTAAATACTTAGTAGGTGGGGTCACTGTGGGGGAAACTCAAGATGAGTCACCCTTAGAATTGCTAGACCTTAGGGTTGACCTTGGGTGCTGGTCCAGAGCTAAGGCATTCACTACACTTATCTGCACCCACAATCGCTCACTACCCTGAACTCAAATTTCTAGCCTAGGTCCCTTGATCTTTTGGGATACTCATGTAGATGGTCCCATAAACCGACTAGCCCTAGGGCTATGGTTTGGCTAAGATCACTATGTAGAGGACCCAAAATGGGAGCCTACTAGCCCTACGGTTATAGTTTGACTAAGACCACTTTGTAGAGGACCCAAAATGGGTTTCCTTTGCTCCATGGCTTATTGGTGATGATTGGTACATCAAATCTACCAAAATACCCATCTTCGCCTTTTACCCCTAAAGCACCCCCAAATTACCAAAATACCCCTCTTGGACCCAAAATCCCAAAAAATCCAAAAATTTTTATAAAATCCCAATAAATCCCAAATATTCCCAATTTCATTTTTTTAACTACCACATGACCCAGTTCAGCTAATTTGACCATCTTTAAGCAAAATCCCCAAATTGCCCTTTAAAGACCCAAATTTCCCCAAATTCAACTCAAATTTCCACCAATTTGATCTCAATTGACCCAAATTCAAATCCTACACTCAAATTAACTTTGGATATGACCAAACTAAACCAAATCCAAGCTCAATTGGTCCATGATTTGAGCCCAATTTTGATAACTTTTTATATGACCAAACTAAACCAAATCCAAGCTCAATTGGTCCATGATTTGAGTCCAATTTTGATTTGGGTCAGAACCCCATATTGACCATAAGACCTGATCTCACCCAATTGAACCCATAGCTTAGTCAATTGGCCTCAATTAATATTACAAAATCCTCTTGACATGTGAACCTAATCTCACCAAATTGAACCCATAGCCTAGTAAATTGGCCTCAATTGATGTTGAAAAATCTTAATCTCACTAAATTGAACCCATAGCCTAGTCAATTGGCATCAATTAATGTTGAAAAATCTTTATTACATTCCTATACATCAAAATCAATCATCAATTGACATTGGTGAAGCCTCAAATCCATTTGATTTTGGCCTAAATCCAAAATTCCCAAATTTAGCCCCAAATTGGCTAAGTCCCCAAATTTCACCCAATTGATTGCCTTAACCTCCAAATTGGCATCCAATTCATGTTGAAATCTCTTCATGAGGTCCCTATTGAACATTTAAAACAATCCATTTGGACTTAGCCCAAGGCTAACCCAAGCTAGACCCAAGCCTAGCCCAACATGACCAAATTTGAATAAAATTCAAAATTCCCTCAAATTGACCCTTCAATTGAGCTCAAACTACTTCCATCCTTCACCAAAGTTCTAGCCCAAGGCTAACCCAAGCTAGACCCAAGCCTAGCCCAACATGATCAAATTGATTAAAGTACAAAATTCCCTCAAATTGACCCTTCAATTGAGCTCAAAACCACTTCCATTCTTTACCAAAGTTGTTCCTTATGATCATCTACACCACCTTCACCAAAGTTGTTCCTTTTTTCAAATTGACCTTTCAATTGGGCTCAAAACCATTTCCATTCTTCACCAAAGTTGTTCCTTGTGATCATCTACACCAAATGCAACAATCAATTAAGCCAACTGACATGGCTAACCTAGCCCAAACCCAATCTACACCAAATTCAACAATCAATTGAGCCAATTGACATGGCTAACCTAGCCCAAACCCAAACCTTTCAATTGAACTCAAAACCACTTCCATCCTTCATCAAAGTTGTTCCTTGTGATCATCTACCATTCAATTGAGCTCAAAACCACTTCCATTCTTCACCAAAGTTGTTCCTTATGATCATCTACACCCCCAATTGAACTCAAAACCATTTCCATCCTTCACCAAAGTTGTTCCTTGTGATCATCTACACCAGTCCCTTAAATTGAGCTCAAAACCACTTCCATCCTTCACCAAAGTTGTTCCTTATGATCATATACACCAACAAACAACTATTTGGGCCATTGACTTGGCTAACCTAGCCCAAACCCAAATTTTGGTCTTTTGCACCCACTTGGACCCATACACTAAATGTGACCTAACCACCTTAAAGCCACCAAATTAACTCCACCACAACCATTTGTTAGACTTAGTGACCAGTCCAGACACCATGAAATCACCTAAACAAAGCCATGGACCAAAGGTCCCCCAAATTAAGGGATCTTATTTCCAAAAATGCACATGCTTAAGATATCTTTGCCGAATCCAAGCACATTTGCATTAAATTGTTGTGATGATTTCCTCTGGCTTTCCTGAGCTCCTAGCCAACTCCCTAAGGCCGGCTGGCCAGCCTAGTGGCCAAAAAAGCCTAAAACTGAGAGCCACCCCCATGGCACCTCACCCAAATCAAACCTAGAGGCCAGCTCATCCAAATCAAACTATGGAGCTCCTCTGCCCTCCACCTAAGCACCACAATGCACCCAAGCTTATGCCCTGAGAACCACCCCATGGCAATTTTTATAAAAACTCACCTTTCACGGCCATGGGAGGTGTGCTGAATTTGCATTGAGAGGTCTCTCCAAACTTTACACAGAGCTTCCCTAAGGTCCCCTTAGTGCATTCCAACTATTTTTCCTCACCCATTCCCATTGCCGGAGCCCAATTTTGAGCTCGAAACCCTGCCAAAAACCAGCACAGTGCCCAATACACCTCTACATTCCACCAAACTTCAATTACTTGTGCCCACACTTCACAAGAGTGAAAGAAGTCGAAGCCCCATCAAATCCCCCTTCCATAGAGCCTCTACCATAGCTCTAGACCAACACCAAAATCCGCAAGTTCATACCTAGGCCTTACACCAAGACCAGGGACTCAATCCCTAGCCTCCTTGGACCCCAACAAACGTGTCGANATTTAGCAAATTTTAAACATTTAAAATAATTAAAAATTCATAAAAATCATAAAAATAATAAAACTCATGAAAATGTTCTAAATTACTTCCTAATTGCTTAGGAATAATTAGAATATTTTTCTCGATTTTCTAAATGAAGATATTGAATTTCAAAGCTTAAAAATAATTTTTAAAAGGCTAAAAATAAGTTTTTCACTATCAATAAATCAAAGAAAAATCAGAAAAATATAAAGTTTTCTCCTCTGAGTTCTCTGACCTTAGGGAGATCTTTCAAAAATACAAAACTTAATTCAGTAAATCAAGAAAAAATCATAAAAATATAAAATTTGCTCCTTTGAGTTGTCTGACCTTAGGGAGATTTTTCAAAAATACAAAACTTAATTTTTACCACTTAAAATATTTTATTTTTATTACATTGCCTAAAATTTAAAATAATTCTAATAAATCACAGAAAATTCAAAATATTATGAAATTTGATCCAAAGGCTTCCCTGGTCTAGTTCTACTTCTAGTAAAAATTTCAAGGGTTATAATTTACCTTGATCAAGTTCGGAATTTTCATTGAAAAATCTTATTTTTGTGTGAAAATAATTATATAAATTAAATTAAATTTTGAAAAATCACATTTTCTCCTCTCATGTCTCAATTGACCCATGAATGAGGTATGATAAAAATTTTAAGGTCATTTGAATTGAATTTGACAAACTATGAAGTATTAGAGCCTTAGGGGCAAATGTGTAATTTTGGAAATTTAGCCTTAATTAACATTAGGCTTAATTCACAAGGAGGGAAAATGGGTAACCTCTAATCTTAATCAATTTATTTGATGTTTGAAACCCAAAGGGGTTGGAGGAAAACGGGTAACTTCTAATCTTAATCAATTTATTTGATGCTTGAAAAACAAATGGCTTAATTGGTAGAAACCAATTTCACTTTCTTAATTAAGATTAATAAATTTCTAAATTATTAAAGTTCAAAGTTTATTAAAATTAAATGATCCTGGACTTAGGGGTATGACTTTTGAAGTAAAAAATTAATCAATTTAATGCCCCTATCTTGATTTTCAAATGAAATTCAAATCACGAATCATGACCACTAAAAGCTTAACCCTTTTTAAAACTGATTAAGACACTCACCTAGGTCTTAAGGGCTTAGTGGTGACTTAGGCTAAATCAAAATTGACAAAATGAGGATTAGAGAAATAAACATAATCATATCGAACATCTTTGAAACACCACTAAGACCAATTAGGATTAAAATTTGGCTAAGTGTTCAAATTACACTAACTTGCCCCTTTAACGGTCTTCGCCCACATAATTCTTAAATTGAATGACAAATGATAAATACCCCTTTTCTTAGGGATAATTGAGACATCAATGTTCACTGAATAATAAGGGTATTTATAGGATGAACAATTAAGCAACATAATAAGTTTAAATGGACTCGAGACTTTTCACCAGTTGTTGGATACCTCAGAAGCCTATTAAACTTAATATTCTTTGCTCAATGGAATCATCCTTAATTAAACTTTTTAAGGACTCACCAAGATATGACATATGGTTAGGAAAACTATCAAAACTTTATTTTTCCTACTCTTCATAAATGCCCTCACATGCATTTTTAAGTTTCAGGTTGTGGAACAAGAAGACTCGCCAGGTACGCTTTTACAGTTTATAGTATCGTCTTCCTTCTCCCTTTTTCGTACATGTTTCATGCTTGCGTTTACCTACATAAACTTGCATGTTAACCATAACCAAAACCCAAAATTAAAAATCAACCAAGATAAAATTCACCACCACAACATTCAAAATATAAAACAACTCAAAATTTAATCACAAACATCACACAAAACCACAACTTCAATTAAATTAAGATGTCTCTATCGGATGATCGGGAATCCCTAGGAGGAGGTAACCTACGGTTGCTAACGAGGCTTCCCACTGTTTAAATGAAATTATGAAACTCATTAAGTTGGGTTTGATAATTTCATTTGGACTAAGTGAATCTAATAGAAAATAGTGATACCGGAACAAGGGAACCGTAGGATCCTAACTGGTGTTGCTCTAATCAACTTTAATATGCCCTCATAAAATTTAAAGAACTTCAACCATAAGGCCACCTGATTTGATATTATAACTTGACAAACTAGATAACTCAAACTCGTCGCGGTAGGAGCTTGGAGCTAGAATGGTGGGTAGCACGGCCATCTTCAACAGCAAAACCTGTCTTCCCCAGCTAAACCAATCTTCCTTCTTTAGACTTAAAGTCATCTTCAACAGCAAAACCTGTCTTCCCCAGCTAAACCAATCTTCCTTCCTTAGACTTAAACAAGGACTTCGAGGTTGCTTGCTTATGCAAGGTAAATCCTCACCTTATCTTTAGGCCTTTGCATAGCCCTGCTATACAATATAAGCTCTAACTATCTTAGGATTCTGAGGTTGTCGTTCGTCACGACCTAAATCCTCACATCTTCCAAGCTATTTGATCTTAGGATTCTGAGGTTGTCGTCCGTCATGACCTAAATCCTCACATCTTCCAGGCTATTTGCATCACCTTATCTTTAGGCCTTTGTATAGCCCTGCTATATAATATAAGCCCTAACTCGTCTTAGCCGAGGTTGTCGTTTATCACGACCTAAATCTTCACATCTTCCAGGCTATTTGTGTGATCATTCGAGATTTTCGTTTGTCACAACCTAAACCCTCACATCTTCCAGGCTATTTGTGTGATCGTTTCACACGAAAAGGTTGTCGTTTGTCACAACCTAAACCCTCACATCTTCCAGGCTATTTGTGTGATCATTTCGTCGTTTGTCACGACCTAAATCCTCACATTTTCCAGGTTATTTGTGTGATCATTTCACACGAATGGTTTGTCACGACCTAAATCCTCACATTTTTCAGGCTATTTGTTTCACACGAATGTAAGCCCTAAATAATAAAATTGGCAGGATGAAACATTTAAATATTTCTTCTCAAAACTGAAGCCAAACTTTAGGATAGCTTGGGAAGTCACTGAGGTTCTCCTCTGGATTGATGACATCCCCTAGTTCTTCCTCCTTTGGATTCTATAATAAAATGTTGCAACTTTGAACCAATCCCCTTTCACACCTCTATGTCCAATTTCGTTAAAGAGTCCTACTCTTTGAAATTCCTTGAAGATAATATTTCTTGATTTTTATCGAGAGTCTTCTTAGGTGACTTTNTTTATTGTTATCGAGAGTCTTCTTAGGTGACTTTGGTCATTTAAGATGTAATTAACTATAAGGGCTTGCATTATAGGAAGCATGTCCGAACCCAGGCTTAATAAAAACCCTATTTAATACTTTATATTAAATAGGGGAACTTGTTGGCAAATACAAAGGTTTTGCAGACCAAATGGACGTCATACTTTTCTTAGGTTATTTGATGGAGCCTCATCCTCAAGTCTTGTGTTTATCCTTTGGGATAGATACAGGATTTGAGGTACAATGCCTTTCATTTTAAACTATGAAAAATATGGGATCAAATTGATTTCATACTTCAACGTCCTTCCGATATGAAAACTATGGGGTCAGTTTCATTTCATACTTCAACGTCCTTCCAAAGCGGGAGACGGGATTTTGATTCAGATGACCGACAGCTTCTTACGGGCAACCCCACCAAACCATCCCCGATATAATGCCGACAACTTCTGGCGACTTCGTTGGGGATGTGCTTTTCTCTTCATATAAATCAAGAAATATTATCTTCACACATCGGTAATATGTCCATGTCCCTCTTGGACCAAATTACCCTTCTTCCGTTAGCATACTTTACCCCTTTCTACCTTGGGAAAGTACAACTAACTCCTTGGACTTCAGGACTAGCTGTTCATCCATCTTTGAACAGAGGGGTTCAACAGGCCATTAAGGACTCTTTAAATTTTTATGTGGGGTCGGACCCCCAATAGGTGTGCTGGTGGATTAACTCCGCCTGGGCATTTTTCTGCCACTACTTGGGTTCCGCGCTGGGTCCTAAACTTTCTCACAACTCCTTTTCACATTTGTTTTGCTGCTTCGAAAATTAAACCAAATTATGTTGTGCTGCGCGCAGTTCAAAATACTAATTAATTTTACACCCTTTTAAATAAAGATGTTAAAGTTACCTGTAAATTAAGACCCGCCCGGTCTACAGATTAACCACTACTTTCAGTGCTTGCTCTAAGGATTACGAGGTTTTTGGCCATATAGATAACCCTAAAACTTTTTGTTTTAAAGTTTGCTGCGATGGCTTACCCAACGCTGACCTTTTCTTGCAACCTGCCGACGGACCGCAACGCCCGTAACGTGGCTCCCACCATCAAGTTCGGAGCCGGATTTGAAGACCTCGAGGTTATCCTCCAGAAAGCCCCGTTCATGGTAATGAAGATCGCTGCCCTGAAAGTTCAAGAGCCATCTGCAGAATTCAGTTTGAACAGCCTTCAAGACTTCCCTGCCGGCAAGAAGGCAAAAGCTACTGTCATCAAGCTTGCTATCCCTGCTACTGCTAAGGGAAAAGAAGTGATGGTCGTTGAAGATTCGACTGGAGGATTAACTGTTCTGCCACCCATGTTTGAAATTGGGTCGAGCTCAAGGACACTGACCCGAACTCAAAGGAGGAACCGCAATAAGAGAATTCTAAGGGCCATCAAAGCTCAGACTCCTGAAAACACACCTGATGAGGAGGAGCCTCATCAGGTTGAAGAGGTATTACCATAAATTTACCCACTCCTGTGAGGAAGTAGATTCCATCCTCTGACAGATACTGATGGATATGAGGTATCTGGAAGATTGCTGTTGCATTCCCATCACCTCATGGACATGGTGAGGAGGGAAAGAAATTCAGCCCCATCACTCGAGTTAATGCAGTCTTCAGAAGGCTTGCTATTAAAGAAGGATGTTCTGTTAGTGAATTACTTAAACGAGTGGGACATGCAATTTCCCCTCATATGAAGAATGAAATTTTGAAGGATATTAAGTTCACTAGAAAATCTCGTAGGTCGATTATAGAGTCTCCTACCCGTGTTTCCGTCTGGCTCCATTTAGGAGACCGAGTCGATACTACTATGGTCACCACCGATCATACCACCACCAAGACCGCAGGTCGCCTGCCGATTAAGTCAAGACTTTGTCCGAGAAGTTTACCAGTCATTCCTGCAATCATGGAAAGAAAGGCAAGACGATTGTCTGACACTATAGCTGCTCTACACCATGGGGAGCATACCTTCCCTCGACATACCGATGTTTCTACTAAGACGTTCCGTCCTGAGACATCATCGTCAAAGAAGAAGAGGGTATGGGTACCTAAGGTCGTTGCACCGATATAGTTCATTGAACCTGCAAGACAGGAAGCAAAACCAGTGCCTGAAATATCTGACATCATCGCGACAATAGCCAGCGAGATGGAGGAACAAGTTGAGGATTTCCATCAGGGTCCTCCGGATCTTAAAGCAATCAAGGAATCGATAATTGAAGAAAAAGTTGAGAAACTCAGGATTGAGATTTCTGAGTTAGCTCGAGAACACGGAGTTTCCGTCAATATTGACAACGAAGATTTTGATTACAGTGATTACTTGGAGGAAAATTTCTTGGATATCCATGTGATCGAAACCAGAGCTACCACATATGTCCGCGAGGCTCAACCTCACACTGAAGAAAACGCCGTAGATGAGCTGCGTAAGGTTATCCTCCTCAGGGTTGAGCAAGTTGTTCTACTGGAGAAAAGAATAGAAGAGATGACTGCAGCTATGACTGCCATGGCCACCATTCAGGGCAATCACAAGCACCACGATTGGCTTCTCCAGAAATTAACCAGCCAGAAATCATACACATCGCAGATGAAAGAAGGGAGGCTACTTCGACAGACAAAGAAGAACAACCAAAGATTCATTCTCCATTAAGTGTCATACCAGAAATAGAGTTCAAGCAAATGGTTGAACAAGTACGGGATTCCTTAGCCCAATACAAGGGCGGTGCATCAATTTTAAAGGGTAGACCTTATCCGGAGGAGTTTCATGCCGTGCCTTTCCCCAAGTGCTTTGTAACCCTAAACTTCAAGATATTCGATGGGACAGGAAATCCCAGACAACACATAGCACATTTCCGAGCCAATTGTAGAAACACAAGGAATAGCAAAGCTCTACTCTGCCAGCAGTTCGTTAGCAGCTTGTCAGGGATTGCTTTCGACTGGTACGCTGACCTGCCCAACGGGTCAGTTAGAACCATTTTATGAGTTGGAACAGTTATTTGTGAAAAGATTTGCTGGGGCGCAGCATCATGTGTCTATTGGAGCTCTTGATGGAGAAGAAGAAGCCTAGTGAAACCTTGACAGACTATATTTTGAGGTGGAGAAACCTTAGCATGAAATGTGAACCTCAGCTACAGGAACATCAAGCGATTGAGATTCTACTCAAAAGCATTCATGGGCCAGTAGCTTTCACGCTTAAGGGAGTCACCATTCATGGGCCAGCAGTCTTCAAGAAGAAATGAAGCACATGGAGCTGCATGAAAAGGCTAAGGTGACCAGAGTATTCAAAAAGAAATCAGGGGTAGTCGCAACTATCGAGAAAGGAAAGCAGCTGATAAAGATATATGCAAAAGTTCATCGTCAGTCTTCGTCACAGTACCCTCAGAAACAGAGCAGTCAATCCAACCAATGGCTGTCTCAAGAGGGATCACCTCGAACAGCGGGTAAAAGAATATCCCTGTTAGAGCGATAGAAAGTTGTTTACTTCTTCAAAGATGAAGCTATACCTAAAATATTCAAAAGCTTAATGAAGAAACCAGAATTCAACTGCATGATCCAAAGAAACCCGAAGAGGTGGATAAGAAGAACGAACCAAATCATTGCCCATACCACCGGTTGCTTGGGCACACTATAGACAAGTGTTTCGTCTTTAAAGAATGACTCGAGAAGAACCTCAAGGAAGAGAATATAACAATCCCGAAAGAGTATTTGAGAGAGCCTGAAAAGGGTTCCATAAACATGATTTCAGCTGAGTCAATCTCCCTAATTGATCCATATGTCGGAACTGACGGATGGAGTACAGCTTGGGATGAACTCAAGAGGGTCCTCAATCAAATGCAGGATTCATCGAAACAAGCTTCTACAAATACCGAAGAAGGATGGAATGAGGTATGGAGCAGATCATCCAAGAAGATACTGAACAAGCTACAATCGGCATCAAAACAAGCCTCCATTCAGTGTCTACAGCATACCGAGCCCGAGATGAAGATTTCACCAGAAAATCCGTCATCGTCCAGGATAAAGAAAAAAAAGAGAAGCGTCACTGCCATGATTGATAGCACGGGGGGTAGGACAAGGGCTGCCTCTACTAGATTGGTTGTCTTCGATTTGGGGAAGAAAGTCCTCGAACCCTTGACTTTTTATGATTATCTTTTTGTCCCTCCGGGGTCTTCTGAATATAGTAATTGTGATTTCGGCTACGTTTTGACTATTTCTGGTAATAACGTGACTGATTACAACCAAGCTAATTGCGATCTCAATCCTCAAAATGATCCTCCAATCGTACTTGAGTCCGATGAACTTGTTGTCAAGTCTAAAGATGACATCAACGATATCTCTTACCACAACACTGATAACGAAGAGCCAACTCTCGAGCGTCATGGTGCACCGTTCGCCATAAACTTAGATCTCACCGACGAAGAGGAAAAGATACCAGAAGATTCAACAATGATATCTCAAGAAGAAGAAGTCACAGAAGTCATCTTAAGAAGCGAAAAAGTGTTACCACCAAGAACAGCTCCAGCAGACAAAGTAAAACAGATAATGACTTGACAAGAGATACCCCCACCTCCGCCAGTGGAAGAACCACATAATCAAGATAAAATCAGAGGATCATGCAAAGTAGACTACAACGTGGTAGATCATCTTAGGAAGTTGCCTGCTCGACTAAGCATCTACTATGCTCTGATCCTGTCAAAGGAGATGAGAGAATCTCTGGTTACAGCTTTGCTAGATTCAAAAATTTGCTTAGCTCAGTTGGTTAGCACATCCTCAGATGAAGTTTGCTCGTTGAGAGAACAGTTAGGGGTAACCTTTACAGACAAAGACTTGCTGCTCGGTACCGCCGACCACAACTGTCCGCTCTACATCTCCGTCAACATTGGCAGATTTATGTTATCTAGAGTTTAAGTGGATCCTGGAGCATCTCTTAACTTGATGAGTCTACGGACATTAGCATATTTGGACTTCAACAGGAGATCATCCCCGATATGATGATGTTAAGAGGATTCAACCAAAAGGGAGAAAGAGCCCTTGGATCAATAGATGCTCATCCCCGATAAGATTATGTTAAGAGGATTCAACCAAAAGGGAGAAAGAGCCCTTGGATCAATTTCATTACCTATGAAGGTTGGAGAACTTGTAACAACCATTAAATTTCATATCATCGACGCTGAGACCTCTTTTAATGCTCTATTGGGTCGACCGTGGATTAGGTTCCATCATCCCTACATCAGTGCATTAAATACCAGAAAGATGGTGAAGAAAATTGCAACAAGGGAGACCTACAACCGTTTTCAGTGCATGAAGTTGGTATCCATGAAGATGCTGCCTACTAAGAAAGATGGTCAAGAAAATTGCATCAAGGGAGACCTACAACCATTTTCAGTACATGAAGTTGGTATCCATGAAGATGCTGCCTACTACGGCCTCCAAAGAAGACTGTCTTCTCGCGCGAGATTTTGACAAATAGAAATGAAGATTCAGAGGAATTCTAAAGATGACTATCTTCTCACACGAGATTTTGACAAACAAAGATAAAGATTCAGAGGGATCACAAAAAGAAGGCCATACAACACGAAATTTTGACAAACAAAGATAAAGATTCAGAGGGATCACAAAAAGAAGGCCATACAACTCCGTGAGATTTTAACAAACAAAGACAAAAATTCAGAGGGATCACAAAAAGAAGGCCATACAACTCCAATTTTGACACACGAAGATAAAGAGTCAGAGGGATCATAAAAAGAAGGCCATACAACTCCGCTTTAAAAACCTTCTTCCACTCCCTTACAACGAGTTGGTGGAGGTTCTTCTAGTTCACGCACCCAATGTCGAGGTAGGGGACACGGACGAGGAAAGATCAATTTAATTGTTGAATGGACTAGGCCAACTATTAGCATTGGTGATGAAGGCAGTTCTAAAGATGAGGTAATGATGACAAAGCAGAAGAAACCTCAGTACAAGATATCCCTAGAAGATACAGAGAGGAATGAATATGAAATAATGAAGATCAGATAAACCACTAAGTGAATACTATGACCCTCACTCTTATTCTCCATCAAAAGGTCGAGAGTTTAGAGGTCAAGGAAGTCCGTAGTGTTTGTTCAAAGCCGATCAAATTTACCGCGCTTCTACCTCTACTGAGCTTGAAAAACATGTAAATTTGGATGTTGGTTCTAATGAAATAATGGAATTGCCTTTTGGTTACTTCTCGCCTTGTGTTCAAAAGTTAATTCAACAAGGACATTTACCAAAAAAAAATGCCGAAAGATAAATTTCAACTCTTTGAAAAATTGTGGAATACTAAAAGACGAGCTCCCAATTCAAAAGAAGGTCTCAGATTTGGTACAGGTGGACCAGTCGATGATTCTGAATTTTGCAAGGCTGTTACTTGTGAGTCAAAAGAGTATTTTCTCGATGTAGAGGATGACTCTACTGATCAACCAATAGAAGATGCTCCGCCAGAATTTGAAGAAGAAATTAAATCTACTATCGATGAATTGAAAGGGATTAATCTTGGGACTGAAGAACGACCCCGACCTACATTTATAAGTTCTCTACTTGATGATAAAGCATCTGCAGAACTGGTCAAATTACTAGCAGAGTTCAAAGATTGCTTCGGATGGAGCTACGGCGAAATGCCAGGGCTGTCAGCAGAGGTTGCAGTCCATAAACTTAGGGTGGACAAGAATGTAACCCCAGTAAAACAAGCTCCCAAGAGAATGCGCCTCGAGATAGAACAACAAGTCATCGTCGAGGTAAAGAAATTGATAGACGCCAACTTCGTTAAAGAAGAGCAGTACCACACGTGGTTAGCTAATATTATACCGATTAAAAAGAAAAATGGACAGATCCGCGTTTGTGTCGACTTCAGAGATTTGAACAAGGCATGTCCAAAAGATGAGTTCCCACTACCTATACCGGAAATGATGGTGGACATCGCTTCAACACATGAAATTTTCTCCTTCATGGGTGGTTCGTCGGGGTATGACCAAATCAAGATGGCTTACGAGGATGCAGCATTTACAGATTTCAGAACACCGATTGGAATATTCTGCTACACAGTGATGTCGTTCGGCCTAAAGAACGCCAGAGCGACATATCAGCGTGCAATGACGAAGATTTTTTACAACCTTATTCACAATCAAGTAGAATGCTACGTGGATGATCTGTTCATGAAAATTAAATGAAAAATAGACCATTTGTACGATTTGAGGATTGTGTTTGAACGGTTACGACGATATGACCTTCAAAAAATAAACCATTTGTACGATTTGAGGATTGTGTTTGAACGGTTACGACGATATGACCTTAAAATGAATCCCTTAAAGTGCACCTTCGGCGTCACCTCTGAGAAATTTCTAGGATTCATTGTCCGTCATCAGGGAATTGAGACCGACTGGGATAAGATTAAAGCTATCTTAGAGATGCCTCCCCCTAAAACCTTGTAACAACTACGTTCCTTCTAGGGGAAGTTGGCATATTTGAGACGCTTTATTTCTAATCTCTCGGGTAGGTGTCAGCCTTTCTCGGCATTAGTTAAAAAGGACGCCAAATTTATTTGGGAAGAAAATCAGCATGCTTTTGAGGACGTTAAACAATATTTAATGACACCCCCTGTTTTGGCAGCCCCTATCGAGTCTTTGAGGACGTTAAACAATATTAAATGACACCTCCTGTTTTGGCAGCCCCTATCCCGGAAAAACAGTTGATACTTTATACCACGGCTTTGGATGACTCTCTTGGAGCCCTCTTAGCCCAAGTCAATGAGGAGGGAAAAGAAAATGCTCTCTATTGCTTGAGTCGTCTGACACTAATTTTTTCCGCTCAAAAGCTTAGACATTACATGCTTTCTCATAAGATCACCATAATTTTGAAAGTTAATCCATTGCAATATTTGACAACCCGACCAAACACTCTCCGGACGTTTAGTAAGAGGGTAAATGACCTTATTGCAATTTGATATAACTTTTGTACCCCTCCGTGCTATTAAGGGACAGATTTTAGCAGATTTTCTCACTGCACACCCACTGCCAGCTGGGTCCTCTCTCAACGACGAGTTACCAGACGAGCAGATACTACAAATGGAATTTTCCAGTGCGCAGCGCTGAGAAATGTACTTCGATGGTGCCTCGTCAGCTAGGAAAGACAAGGGATCAGGCACAGTTATACCAGGCAAGGCAGGGATCAGTTTGATCTTTATCACGCCAGATAAGGGTATGTTGAGGTTTTAATGAAGCCATGTACCAACAATGAAGCAGAATATGAAGCCTTAATCACCGAATTAGAGTTGGCGATTTTAATGGATATAATGAACATTGCCATTTATGGTGACTCTCAACTTGTCATCCAGCAAGTCGCCGGACAATACAAAACTTAACAGAATACCATCAGTACGTGATGAAGCTCCTGGAGCAGGTTCCTGAGGTGACTTTCTACCGGACAGAATACCATCTGTACGCGATGAAACTCTTGGAGCAGATTCCTGAGGTGACTTTCTACCTGATTCCTTGGGGAGATAATGCTTATGCCGATGCTTTAGCAAAACTCGCTAAGGAAATGGCGTGTCCCCCGGAGGATTCCATCGAAGTCACTGTGCAAGGAAGACGTGTCTTGTCTCGAAGCGACTTCGAAACTCTACACAAACTTGGAAAAGAAGAAAACGTAAATACAGTCGCGGACATCAACAAAGATTAGTGCAAGCCATTAATAGAATATTTGCATACTGGAAAACTGCCAGAATACAAGTCTGAGGCACACCACATCTCAAGAAGGGCCATGTCTTACACCCTGGTGGGAAATGTTCTCTACAGAAGTTTGTTTGACCAAATGTAGCTACGCTGTTTGAGCAGAGTCGAGGCACAAAATATTGTCAAAGAAGTACATGTCGGATTATGTGGCCCTCACCAATCGGGACCAAAAATGAAACTGAAGATTAAAAGACTCGGATATTATTGACCAGCAATGATGTCCGATTGCATGGATACCGCCAGAAGATGTCACCAATGCCAGGTGCATGGTGAATGTGCTACACCCAACAATTTTCTCGTGGCCATTCAACTGATGGGGCACAGACATAATAGGTCTGATAGACCCTCCATCTTCTAAAGGACACAGATTCATACTTACGCTACAGATTACTTCTCCAAATCGGCAGAGGTAGTACCATTACGTGAGGTTACAGCACAACACGTCCTTCAATTTTTTAAAAGCCAAATTGTCTACTGTTTTGGAGTACCGCAAAGAATAATCTCTGAAAATGGAACAACTTTCAAAAGCACAAAGATCAACAATTTCGTTAGAATACGTGAGATAGATTAAAGATACTCTACAATTTACTATCTCAGAGCAAATGGCTGGCTGAAGCTTTCAACAAGACACTGGTACAGATTTTGAAGAAAACACTGGATGAAAATAAAAAGGGATTGACACAACAAATTGTTAGAAGCCTTGTGGGCCTACCGGACGACTTTCAGGACTCCCACTCAGTGTCCACCTTATATGCTCATGGCCTTATGGCCTTTGAATGACTTTCAGGTCTCCCACTCAGTGTACACCTCAAATGCTCATTTACGGGTCCGAGGCTATGCTACCGCTAGAGATCCAGACACCATCTCTCAGATTCGTCGTTGCCAACCAACTTACCACAGAAGAAGGCGCAAAACTCAGACTTTGTGACATTTGGAGTCTTGAGGGAAAAAGATTGGAAGCCCAGCAACATTTGGAGCTCTACCAGGAAAATATGGTATAAGCCCATGAAAAATTGGTCTGCCCAAGGACATTCAAAATTGGTGACCTCGTACTCGTGCTCAAAAGACCTATTCTTGCTCGCCGCAAAATAGGTGGCAAATTCGAGCCAACTTGGGAGGGACCATTTATCGTTTAGAAGGTTTATACAGGAGGAGCCTACCAGTTAGTGGACTTCCAGGGTGAAAGACCCATGTTACCGATAAATGGACGATACCTGAAAACCTATTACGCAGCCTGATGTCGCCTGCCTCCGCTTACCTTTGCTTGCTTTGAAACTTTGAAACTTTGATTGTTTTAGGGTTAACTATATAGCCACATGTCTATGACCGGGTCCAAATTTTGTAATTAATCTCATATATAATGAAAATTTTCAGAAAATTTTTGAACTTTACACGTTCTCTTTTCTACTTTTGGATTTAAAAATTCCATTAAATTAAAANTTTGGATTTAAAAATTCTATTAAATTAAAACAAAACTCACACATAAAATGAGTAATCCTTTTCACCAAAACAAACTAAAATTTACTTTAATGGATACTCTTTTTTGCTCTTATTCATGGCAAACTTCGGCCCACTGACGTTTCTTTCTGTTGTCTATAGAAAAAATGTCAGGACAGAAGCTGATTTTTGCCTTTCAGGACGACTGGAACCTTGCACTGAATGAAGAGATGACGCCACAAGGAGGTGACATAGATTTTGACATGGATTTCAACCAGATTGATATGGACTATGACGGCCCTCTAATGGGCATATTCAGCAATGAAGAAAAGAATGGACTACCTTCACTGTTGAGGGTGACCACTCAAGAAGATGTGTCACGTAAGGGTAAAAACGTGATAGCAGAACAAGATCCGATGGAGGGGCCCAGCCGACTTAGCTACTCCAGCGAGGGGCCTAATAGCTTTCCCACAGTGAACAACTACCAAATACTCCACTCCGCATAACACAATGAAGAAATGCAAGCCGAAAGAAACAGAGACCCTTTCTGCGACAGGAGCGCAAGCGCCAAAGAAATGTAAGCGGTTTTCTTACCCTCATTCCTGAGGGACATATCTACGATCCAGAGCTGAGAGAAACTTCTGCCAGCCTGCCTACTATAGATGAAGAATCAAGATTTCTGATAGCATCAAATGTACACCCGGTACCAGAAATCTTGTGCAAAGGTTGCCCAACATGCAACGTCGAGATACCAGCCATGACACCAGTCGCGGGCGCATTTGTAGAATGCCCGGACTGCAACATTTTACATCTACAGCGTTTCAATACCTTAGAAGAATACACTGCAAGCACCAACGAGTCTCAGACTCCAGATTCCATGGAAAATGAGCTGTATGTCCCACTGGGCACGGATCAAATTACTTTTCTTCCGTTAGCATACTCTACCCATTTCTGTCTTAGGAAAGTACTGCTATTTCCTTGGACTTCAGGACTAGCTGTTCAACCATCTTTTGAACTGAGGGGTTCAGAAGGCCATTAAGGACTCTTTAAAATTTTATGTGGGGTCAGACCCCCAATAGGTGTGTTGGTGGATTAACTCCACCTGGGCATTTTCCTGCTAGGAATTGGGTCCCGCACTGGGTCCTAAACTTTCTCGCAACTCATTTCCACATTTGGTTTGATAGGTTCGGACCCCCAATAGGTGTGTTGGTGGATTAACTCCACCTGGGCATTTTTCTGCCACGAATTCTTTCCACATTTGGTTTGATACATCACGGATTTAACCAACTCGTGTTGTGAGGTGTACACTTTGAAACATTAATTTAATTTTACACCATTTTAAATAAAGATGTTAAAATTACCTGTAAATTAAGAACCGCCCGGTCTACAGATTAACCTCTATTTCTTCAGTGCTTGCACTAGAGATTTCAAGGTTTTTGGCCATATAGCTGACCCTAAAACTTTCTGTTTTAAAGCCTGCTAGGATGGTTTACCCAACGCTGACCTTTTCTTGCAACCTACCGACGGACCGCAACGCCCGTAACGTCGCTCCCACCATCAAGTTCGGAGCTGGATTTGAAGACCTCGAGGTTATCCTCGGGAAAGCCCCGTTCGTGGTAATGATGATCGCTACCCCGAAAGTTCAAGAGCCGTCTGCAGAATTAAGTTTGAGCTGCCTTCTAGACTTCCCTACCAGTAAGAAAGCTAAAGCTACCGTCATCAAGCCTGCTATCCCCGCTGCTGCTAAGGGGAAAGAAGTGATGGTCGTTGAAGATTCAACTGAAGGATTAACTGTTCCACAAATTGGGTCAAGCTCAGTACCACTGACCTGAACTCAAAGGAGGAACCCCAAAAAGAGAGTTCGGAGGGCCACCACAGCCCAGACTCTTGAGAACACACCTGATGAGAAGGAGCCTCATCAAATTGAAGAGGTATTACCGAAAATTTACCCACTCCTGCGAGAAAGTAGATTCCATCCTCTAACAGATACTGATATGAGAGTATCCGGAAGATTGCTGCTGCATTCCCATCACCTCATGGACATGGTGAGGAGGGAAAGAATCCATCACCCGAGTTAGTGCAGTCTTCAGAAGGCTTGCTATTAAAGAAGGATGAACTGTTAGTGAACTACTTAAACGAGTGGGACATGCGATTTCCACTCATATGAAGAATGAAATTTTGAAGGATATTAAGTCCGCTAGAAAATCTCGTAGGTCAATTATAGAGTCACCTACCCATGTTCCCGTCTAGCTCCGTTTGGGAAACCGAGTTGATATTGTTATGGTCACCACCGATCACACCACCACCAAAACCACAGGTCACCGGCCGATTAAGTCAAGACCGGGTCCGAGAGGTTCACTCGTTATTTCTACAATCATGGAAAGAAAGACAAGACGATTACCTGACACTGTAACCGGTCTACACCACGGGGAGCATACCTTCCCTCGACATACCGATGTCTCTACTGAGACGCCCCGTCCTGAGGCATCATCATTGAAAAAGAAGAAGGTATGGGTACCTAAGGTAGCTGCACCGATACAGTTCAGTGAACCTGCAAAACAAGAAGGAGAACCAGTGCCTGAGATATCTGACATCGTTGCGACAATAGCTAGCGATATGGAAGAACAAGTTGAGGATTTCCATCAGGGTCCTCCAGATCTTAAAGCGATCACAGAATCGATAATTGAAGAAAAAGTTAAGAAACTCAAGATTGAGATTTTTGAGTTAGCACGAGAACATGGAGTTTCTGTCAATAGTGACAACGAGGATTTTGATTATGGTGATTACTTGCAGGAAGACCTCATACAGAAGAGAACACCGTAGATGAGCTGCGTAGGGTTATCCTCCTCAGGGATGAACATGTTGTTTTACTAGAGAAAAGAATAGAAGAGATAACTGCAGCTATGACCGCCATGGCCACCATTCAGGGGCAATCACAAATACCAAGATTGGCTTCTCCAGAGATTAACCAGCCAGAAATCATACACATCGCAGATGAAAGAAGGGAGGCTACTTTAACGGAAAAAGAAGAACAACCAAAGAAGGATTCTCCATCAAGTGTCATGCCAGAAAAAGAGTTCAAGCAAATGGTTGAACAAGTACGGGATGCCTTAGCCCAGTCCAAGGGCGGTGCATCAATTTTAAAGGGTAGACCTTATCCGGAGGAATTTGATGCCGTGCTCTTCCCCAAGGGCTTTGTAACCCCGAACTTCAAGATATTCGATGGGACTGGGAATCCCAGACAACACATAGCACATTTTCGAGCCAATTGTGGAAACACAAGGAATAGCGAAGCTCTACTCTGCCAGCAGTTCGTTAGTAGCTTGTCAGGCATCGCTTTTGACTGGTACGCCGACCTGCCCAATGGGCTAGTTAAAATATTTTGTGAGTTGGAACAGTTATTTGTGAAAAGATTTGCTTGAGCGCAACATCATGTGTCTATTGGAGAACTCATGATGGAGAAGCAGAAGCCTAGTGAAACC